>PVHX01023997.1:0-24899 GCA_004024805.1 Geosciurus inauris
CGCATTGCATGGAAAGACAACCCGCCTCCAAGTCATTATTCAAGTAAGCGGCTCATGACACTATCTCTAAGTGAAAAACAAAAACATGAGCTGGGGGTGTGGCTCAGTGGTTAAGCACCTGGGTTCAGTCCTCAGCACCAAAACAAGAAGAGGAAGAGGAGGAAGAAGGCGAGGAGGAAAAGGAAGAGGAGGAGGAAGAGGGGGGAGAGAGAGGATGAAGAAGAGGAAGAGGAGGAGAAGGGGGAGAAGGAGGAAGAGGAAGAGGAGGAGGAAGGGGAGACAGGGTCTTGCGAAGTTGCCTGCTGGCATCAAACTTGCAATCCTCTGGCCTCAGCCTCCCAAGTGTCTGGGATTCCAGGCGCGCACCACCACACCTGGTTCACACTCTTAAAATACCCGGGGATTCTGCCCAGTGAGTCTGTGGGAAATCTTTCCCTCCGCCACTGGCTGCAAGCCACCTCTGCTACCTCAGTTCTGCCTGCCTCTCAGTCTCTGGCCCTTCCACGGTTTGCTCTCTCTGATGATGACAGCTGGTGTATTGGTCAAGGTTTAGTTTAAGAAAACCAGAGTCCACCCTGGTGAGTTTACACAGAAAGCATGTAATGCAGAGCAATTTAAAGTTTATAGCATTGTTGGAATGTGTAAAGGCATAGAGTCTAGACTGAGCATTCAGGAACGACTCTCCAGTCTCTGTACCGAGGAAATGGGTCCCCAGGGCCACTGCCACATCCAGAGACTGCGGCCCCCCAGCTTTAGCACATTTGCTATAATCCAGAGAGCAAGACGGGTGCCTCTGATCCCGTCATCTGCCCCTCTCAACTTAGTTCTGAATTCAAATGTGGCCTGAGTGCTTAGGACCGGCGGAGTCAGGGTCAGACTCAGAGCCCAGAGCGAGGCTGGGTTTCTTGCTCCAGGAAGTCATTCTAGAAGAGGCTGGAACAGATGTGGTGGGAGCCAGTCCACAGCGTCGGCTGCAGCTGGCCACTCACCTTGGTTCTGCCCACTCCAGAGGGCTCAGCGTCCTCCGCAGGTCCTCTAGGAGCTTGCTAGCCCAGCGTGCACCAAAGGGCAACCACATTGGCACCACCGCAGAGATGCTAGAAAGGCAGTGCCTCAGGCCCCTCCTGCTTTAAGAGCTGCATTACCAAGCTCTCTGGGTGACCTCAACAGCTACAAAATGCACACCACTGTTTTTCTAAAGTCTCCTGCTTGGATGCCTCACACGTTATGTAGCACATTACACATGTTCACCAAACTGCCACAGAAGGGCACGAGACCTAGGCAAGGACAGATTTTCATGAAGATGATACTCTGGGTTCATGTCGGGGGGCTGGTCCGCTGCACTCTAACAGTTCAACCCTGGTTTAGTTCCACGGCAGATCCACAAAATCTTAAAAACAGGGGCTGGGATTGTAGCTCAGTGGTGGAGCGCTCGCCTCGCATACGTGAGGCCCTGGGTTCGATCCTCAGCACCACATACAAAGCAATAAAAAAATAAAGACATTGTGTCCATCTACAACTAAAAAAATATTAAAAAAAAATCTTAAAAACACAAGGGAATCCAAGAAATGTCCACTGACTTGAACGTGCCATTCTGTGTTTCGGGGTTTATTTATGCACACTGTGTCTCTAGGGTAGATGCTCAGAGGTCCTCACCAGCTTTGGGCACTCCTGGCTTGTCATTCAAAGCTGGCCAGACCACACCTCCAGACTGCCATGCACAGCCTCACAGAGGAACAGTGCTGCCTTCTTCCTGGTGACTGGTCACCAGTAACTCACCTACCATTGCTGTACTGGCTTCTGTTGAGGTTTTTTGTTTTTGTTTTTTTGGTTCCGGGGATTGAACTCAGGGGCACTCGACCACTGAGCCATATCCCCAGCCCTGTTTTGTGTTTTATGTAGAGACAGGGTCTCACTGAGTTGCTTAGCGCCTTGCTGTTACTGAGGCTGGCTTTGAACTCACGATCCTCCTGTCTCAGCCTCCCAAAGTGCTGGGATTACAGGCTTGAGGCACTGCACCCAGCTCTATTGAGGTTTTAAGAACTAAACTTAAAGGCTGTTGTATTTGAAGAATATTTAAAAATTCATCAGAAATGGGATGTTGAGAAAAAAACCACAAAAGTTCATGCCGACCACAGGTGCTTTGCTGTGTTTAAGGAAGGGCTCTGAGTCTGGTGCCCATAATCCAGGAGCCTGGCAGAACGGCCAAACTCCCCAGCACATTGCTGGCACCAGGGTTGACAGGCCAAGTCAGACAGACCGTAGTACTCGGCTTTTTTGGTCCAATACCAGTCTAGATGTTACTGTGGAGGGCTATTTTCAGTAAGATTGACATTTAAGGCAAAAGATACTAAGTAAATCAGATTAATGGCTGTAGTGTGGGTGGGCCTCATGCAATCAGGTGACAACCTTAGGAGAAAAGACTGAGGTCCCCAGAGGAAAAGGAAATTCTGCTTCCAAACTGCCTGTAGACTTGACACCATAACACTGACCCTTCCCTGGGTTGACAGCCTGCCCTGCAGACTTCAGACTGGCTAGCCCCAATAATTAATTGTGTGAGACAATCTCTTTCTTTTTGTCTATGCACACACACACACACACACACATTAGTGGTTTCTCTGGACAATCCTGATGAATACAGAGATGACCACCCCTGCCTGCCCCCGAAAGTCCAGCTCTCCCCAGCACCCCTCCTGGGCCAGTTAGCGTCACCTGTCTGCTCTGAGGCAGGGAGAAACGGGGCTCCAGGGGAATCCCTGGCACAGGGCTGTGCTCTGCCACTCTCCTGAGAGTGAGCGAGAGGCCATGTGTGGGCAGTGAGGGGCAGTACCAGCCTGAGGGTGAGCCCGGGAGCCCAGGGCAAGTCTGAGCCTGGGAGGCTGCAGACCTTCTGGTGCTTCTATTCCCTGGGCCACAGAGGACAGAACTTAGCTAGGATGTGATGGCTACTGCAGCCGGGAGGCACTGGGTTGTCTGTGAGCGTCACAGGAGTATTTGCAGAGAACCTCCAGAGCGCCAAGGCTTCCTGCTAAAAGCACTGGGCCTTGAGTCTCAGAATCTTCCTACCGTGGGGCTTTAGGTGGTCACTTGCTAGCGGAATTCGGACGTGGCAGCTAGGGCCACCTGTTGTTAGACGCATCCACCAACATGCTGCTGTGGAAAAGGAGCTGCTTCCCCATTCGTTTTGAAGCTGTGTGTCACTGAAGTAGTTGTTGTGTTGTGGTTAGTTAGAAAAAGGGAACCAGGCTGTCAGCAGCATCTCTGGGGACTGTGCCTCACAGGACACAGGGACTGGTGGGGACCCTCCTTCAGAGGTGCTTCCCGTCCTTGCTCTGAGCCTTCCAGCTCTGCTTGCTGCACAGGCCCCCGGTGCTCTGCCCTCTCCCGAGCTGCCAGGTCTCCCAGGATTTCTGCTCAAGGATGCGCTTCTGCAGCCTCCATCACTCCTAGAGCCCGTGGGTCCCTGTCTGCCTCTCATTCGCAGAAGCTTTATTGACTTTATTACGGCCATAAAATCTTCTGCCCAGAATCCCGGTCCTGGGGCCCCTGCACACAGGGTGGTCGGGATCTTAGGAAGGAATAAGCAGAACTCCCAGCTCCGTGAGCCTCCCAGCTCTGAGACACAGACTCAGAACAAGACCCTGTGGTAGGACTGGGCTTGAACCCCAAAGGGCTGTCCCTAAAGCTCCGTCCTGTGGTTTCAGGGCCTCACATGCTTTGGTTATGCAGAGGACCACATATAACCCAGACCCTGGCTGCTGCCCATTGCCATTTTCTGGCCCCAAAATGAGCCACCCCAGGGTTCCATCAGTTGACTCCTCCCTAAACACTGAGTAAGGAAAAGGCTGCTGATCCCTTAGCTTTTCTGCCTTGGTGAGACGCGCTTGGCCTTGTGGCCTCAAGTCAGTTCTGGGGAGCATGGGAGGCGAAGCCATGGGCAGGGACGGTTCCTTCTCGTTTGCAGCTCTAAGACTAAGGATTTCCTACCAAATGGCAGCTCGGGCAGCATCTGTCCATCCTCCCAGGGTAAACCAGTCAGTAGAAGCACACGAGTGCCCTCCAACCCCTCAGCCCCGCTCCGGGAGCAGCCAGGCCACAGCCACATCTGTGGCTGGAGAGCCTCCACGTCACTGTCCGCCTCTGAGCAAAAGTGGGCTGGAGGTGGTGACTGTCACCCGTTACCAGAAGCTCAGTCCTTGTCCCCAATGCCAGCCCATGATAATTTAATAATGGGGACACGGTTTTGAGGAAAAGGAAAAAGAAAGTTTATTGCTTTGCTAGCAAATGGGAACCACAGGGGACTCCTGTCCCCGAGCTGTAGTTCTGCCCATCAGGGAGAGCAGAGGGCTTTCAAGAAGCTGGCGGGGGTTCCCAGGTGCACCCTGATGGTGTGTTAAAACTCATCTGTTAATTTGGGAAATAGTCACGCCTAGATCTTCAGGCCACATCTTCTGTGGTGGGTGTGTGCTCAAGGACAGATAAGGCCTCGGATGGGAGAAGGTCATCCTGCTCCAGCCCCAGGTTAGGGAGGTGGAGAGGGAGAAGAGGAAAAGTAAAGCATGTCCCTTTTAAAATAAGCAGCGAGGGCTATATCCAGGAGGGGAGTGCACACTGCCGTGGAGACTGTCCACACCCAGCGTTAGAGAGGGCGGGGGCCACACAGCCTGGGTTCCAGATCCGGTCCAGGCGGACACCCTCTTGCCAGCTGTTGATTCATTTATTGCTCATTTGTATCGTCATGTATTTACTGAGACTCTGCTCTGTTCCAGCTGGTGCACGGAGCCGGGAACCTCCAGGTCACCTGCTCCTTACCTTCCAGGAACAGTGTGGCCCCGGCCTGGCGGGGTATGGCCTGCGCCACAGTGCTCTGGAAGAACTGGCCATCTCCACCAGCCGCCTGGCTGCCAAGGGGGACGTTGGTGCAGGGCCCAGGAGGGCAGAGGGAGGGAAGCTGGAGGGACCTGTGCGTGGGAGGGCCAGCCCCACCCCTCCCGCACCTGGCGCAGGTCCCGGTCCTGCCCCAGAGCCACTTGGTGATGGGCACCTGCTTTCCTGGTTCCCCCTCAGCCCTGACCCAGCTGCCCACCAGCCCTCTTCACCACCGACTGCGCCGCTCTTTGAGCTCAGTAAACGAGAATGATCTCATTAAAATAAATGTAGACGGGATAGGAAGAAAGGTAGGAGGGAAAGAGAAGGACGCGAAGGCGCAGCAGGAAGCCGGGAGTTTGCCAGAGCGACTCGTGTGACCGCGACTCGGCTTCAGAGTCTAATGACGCTGCCCGGGCGCCTCTGCCCAGGGTGCACGAGCCGCGAGAGGTTCCTGAAGCCTGAGGAGTAAGACCCGCCCCTGCTCGTTTCCAAACCGGCGACCAAGCTTCGCAGGGCGAAGCCAAGAAGCATGCCATGTCCCCGAAGCGGCATCGGAGCGATAGCTGGAAGACACGCGTATTTTCTACCTTTTATGCTGTGGCTCTTAAGAAACAAAGAGCTTTAGGGCTGGAGGCACCAGAAAAGCCACCTTGAAATGGACACTTGTTTTCCTGTGTATTTAGGACGTCCAAGGACCTGCCAGGGTGGGGGGCACTCCAGTGCCAGGAACTCCTGCCTCTGCGGGCTGCCCACTCAGGCTTGCGAGCAGGCGTCACTGCTCTCCCGACGCAGCACCCCAGTACCCTCCGGCAGCGGGCCACACGCCGCTGGGACGCTGGATGGAGAGGAAGGGGCAGAGCGCCTGCGCGGCGTCCTGCTGCTAGCATGCCCTTGTTTTCCAGGCTACCAACTAACAGGAAATAGGGGCCCACATCACCTTCTCGGGCCTGCCCCACCTTCCTGAAACTGCAGCCGGCCATGCTAAGGCCCCACCCAGAGGTCTCCCTCTCCTCGGAAGTGGACATCTGCTGGTTTTGCCTGCTCAGCGCCCATCCGCCTCTCTAGGTGCCAAAAGAACCTGGGTTTCGCTGAAGGAGCCCTCCCCTCCCACCCCACTGACTGAAGAGGAGTCCTGCACCCCATCCAGCGAATGTGAACTGTGACAGTGTGACCACGGGAAAGGAAATAACTGAGGCGATGGCTCCTGATGACACATCTCTGGGGAGATGATCCCCTGGGTCCCGCTCCCTAGACTCCCCCAGAGCTGCTCTGATTCTTGCCCTTTCGGCCACTTGGAGGTTTAGCTTTCGGTGTTTATCTGATTTCTGTTACTATAATAAAATACCGGAGGCTAGCTAATTTGCAAAGACTGACTAATTTGCAAAGAAAAGATTTATTGAGCTCACAGTTCTGTAGGCTCAAGGGCACAGCCCAGGTGTCTGCTGGGCTCTGGGGCAAGCCTCTGGAGGATGTCCTCACAATGGCCGGAGCCTGTGCAAGACAGAGGGATCAACAAGAGGTCGGGCAGCCGTTCGGGGACAGCGCAGACCTGTACAACTCACGCTTGTCAGAAGCTAGAGTCCCAGGGAAATGCCTTCACCCCTCTGGAGGAGGGCATGCCAATGACTCAAGGACCTCCTAAAGGTCCCAGGGGCACTCGACCCCTGAGCCAGGTCCCCAGCCCTATTCTATGTTTTATGTACAGACAGGGTCTCACTGAGTTGCTCAGCGCCTCGCCATTGCTGAGGCTGGCTTTGAATTTGTGATCCTCCTGTCTCAGCCTCCCTAAGTGCTGGGATTACAGGCGTGCGCCACCGCGCCCAGCCACATCCCACTTCTTAAAGACCCCACCACTTCAATACCCAGGGCTGAGGACAAACCTGAGCACACGAACCTGAGAACTCGGCATGTGCCCCAGCCAAACCAGAGCACTTTCCCTCCAGTTCTGAGTCAGCCCATATCCTGCAGGGCAACTTAGGTTTTAGATGTTTCTCTTAAAATGGTTAAAGTGGGTTTCTGTGGTTTGCCGCAGTAGAGTCCAAACTAACATTCCCTGAAGCCCTGGGGTCAGTTATCCTAAAATAGCATAAGTGCCACTGGACACACACCTGGGCACCCTGAATGACAGCCCTGTTCCCGGAATGTAGCTCACCTCCTCCGGCTCCCCAAAGACCTGGGACCCTGGAAGTGCTCTGGGCGGCTCTGACCCCCATCTCCTGCCCTCCGTGTGAGCACCTTCGCCTCAGGCAGGATGCCCTTAGGAATCCCCTCTCCACCCTGCTGGGGTGGCCAACAGCTTGCGGGCTGTCTGTTCGAGCTGTCTGGGACCACCCTGCAGGACTCGCCCAAGGGGCAGCTCCAGCTGGAGCGTGGCACGAGGGGGAGGTTCCAAGGACAGGAGTGGAGCAAAGCCACGGCCCACGGACCACCTCCCATGATGGACACCATGCAGCCCTGGAACGAAAGTAAAGGTGCTTTCTATGACCTGCGATAAAAAGGTCTCCAAGATACAGTCTCTTCTTAACGTTTTTATGAGGGAAGATCTCAAACCCATCCAGAGGAACGCAAGGTATCCCTGAGCCCTGTGGAAGTGCTCTCAAGCTCCACCCGCTGCACCGGCTTCTCCACCCAGACCCTCACCCACTTGCAGTCCCTCCAGATGTTGTGAATTCCGTCACAGAGCTTCTGCCGCATGGCTCTCAGACACCATCACAACGCTGTCAGCACACCTAGAATTCAATCTTCACTCCTGGGATCACTGAGTCCAAATCTCCCTTCCTCCCCCCCACCAGCTTTCATTTGTGTTTGTTTCAATTAAGTTTATTAAGAACAGTGGTGGAGGCCCCCAAGACCACTGCAGGCTTCGTGATTCATTAGAAGGTGTGCAGGACTCAGCAGTTGCTCCTCCTCCTGGCTATGATTTCTTACCACAGAACATAAAGCAAGAATAAGCCAAAGGGATGGGAGGCAGCCAGAGGAACCAGGGACAGCTCCCTGGAGGCTCCCTGGTGCAGCCGTGCAGGACACATGGCTCCTCCAGTACTGACCTGAGACACACACAGTGTGTCCCCGGGGAGGCTCACTGAGCCCAGGGCCCAGAGGTCTTATTGAAGCTGGCCCTGTAGAAACTGCTGCCCACTAGGTACCAAGGCCCCAGACTCCCAGGAGGAAGGCGGACGCTCACCATCAACCCCTCTGTGCAACAGCAGAGACCCAGTGAGCCTTCCTGGGTCCAACCAAGTTCCACACGCCAGCCAGCCCAGGACTCAGTGTTTGAGCAGGCTTCCCGAGGACAGCCCCCGCCTGCTCCATGGACTCTTCTTCTCAGGTGAATACACCGTGACTAGCTGGTATCTCCTCCATCTCTTCCAGTCTTCAGGGTCCCTCCCATCTCCACATCCCTCCCTGATCATTTCAGCTGTTTCCATCTGAATTCTGCTTATGCATCCGCACAGTCATTTGAAGTACTTCTCTGTTCCCTACCCTTCCTGTGAGCAGGCAGTTATACCTACAGTGCAATCCAACAGGATTCCTCGTCCCCCTCGTCCTCCTCGGTACCAAGATGGCTCCATAAGTCACGTGTGCACATTGAGAGTCCTATTTTGACTGGCTGTCTCTCTTCTGGGGTGGCCCGGCTTCAGTTCCAAGCTCTCCATCCATTCATTCCTGAGAGATTTAGAGTGGCAACATTGTATCAGCCATTCCCCCTTCCCTGGGGTCTTTCTATAAAGAGAAACTTTCTTCATGATACTGGATTACTCAATAGAAATGCTTGATTCTCTTGCTTTTTAAATTTTATTTATTTATTTATTTATTTATTTATTTATTTATTTATTTATTTATGTGTGTGTGTGTGTGTGTGTACGTATTGAGTACCAGGGATTGAACTCAGCAGCACTTGACCACTGAGCCACATCCCCAGCCCTGTTTTGTGTTTTATGTAGAGACAGGGTCTCACTGAGTTGCTTAGCGCCTCACCGTGGCTGAGGCTGCCTTTGAACTCATGATCCTCCTGCCTCAGCCTCCCGAGCAGCTGAGATTACAAGGCATGTGCCACTGTGCCCAGCCACTTGCTTTTTTCCCCCCTTCCAATGTTAAACCAATGAAATTCAATTACAATGCACCAATTTTAAAAAAAGAAAGAAAGAAAAATAAATAAATAAAACTAATGAAATCTCTGTACTCCTCAAAAGGTGACATTTGGGGATATCATTGTAAAACCATGGGTCTAAATGTGTGATGTCTCCATCTGTCAGTATCACGTGGCCCACTGGTGGCAGGGTAAGTCTCTGCGGTTTGGGAGACCAGTCCTTTCACATGACTCTGCCAGTCTTTGCCAGTTTTCTTTCTTTCTTGTGAGACCAGTTATTCTGGGATCATCTTGTATATTTCCTGTTCAAATCTAGAATGAGTGATATCTTCAAGAATTTCCAGTTCCGGCTGGGATTGTAGCTCAGTGGTAGAGCGCTTGCCTTGCATGCATGAGGCCCTGGGTTTGATCCTCAGCACCACATACAAAGCAATAAAATAAAGACATTGTGTCCATCTACAACTAAAAAAAAATTAAAAAAAAAAAAAAAAGAATTTCCAGTTCCTTTGAGTGAAAATTGTCATTTAGTATTCTCAACGTGGGCTTGAGGATGCCTAAATATTCTTGAATTTTAAAGAAAGTACAGAATAGAATATGATGTTAACATTATGCAAAAAAGTGGGAAAAGTAACACACATTTGCATGAGCTGAATTTGCACAAAGCAGCTCTGGAAGAATCCACAAGAAATTAATAAAATGGTACCTACTGGGGAGCAAGAGGAAGGAGTAATGGATAGTAAAAATCACCTCTGAATAGCCCTTGAACACCATGGAGAAGGGTATGGAGCGCTTAAAGCTCTTCAGAACCGGCTCACCGCCCTCCTGCAAGTGGAAACCTGCGAAGGTGCAGGCCTAAGTGTGGGGATCATTTTGCATCTTTGAGCATTTAGAATCACACGGGCACAGGAGGAAGTCACTCTGGGAGCGGTGGCTAGGAGCCAAGTCGCCTGTGACATGCGAGCCTGGAGCAAGCTCATGCCCAGGCGGCCCGGCACGATTCCTGCAGCGGACTCCGCGGGGAGGGGCCAGGCCCGGCATCTTCACCCGCAGGCTGAGCGCAGTGGAGGCTGAAGCCGCCGTGTAAGCGGGACGGGAGACGCGCTCCTCGGTCAAGCTCGGGGCCACTCTGGTGGACTCCCGGGCAGACTCACCTGCACACTGATGAAAACAGAGACCCCTGCGCTGTGTGAATGCCGCTTACCTTAAATGCAGTGCTGTGTGATGCCCTGTCCCCGGCGTCTGTCTTCCAGAGCAGAGACCCACGCTTGCCGCTCGCGGTCTCTGGCTGGGTCTCAGGACCGGGTTCCAGTCCTGCCCCACGCCTTACCTCCCTCTGCAGACCGACAGCAGTCCTGGAGCGCATGCGCGGTCCAGTCCGCGCGGGAGCCTGGTCAGGGATTAGGGAGGCCTGTCCGCCTTCTCTGGGCCTCTGAGGAGCGGTGTGGGGTCAGCTGTTGACCGAGCCGGGTGTTAAGGGGGGATGGAAAGACCAGGCCTCCTGGAGACCCTAGGGACCGGCTGTGAACGGCATCGCGCTTGCCCCGAGGACACCGCGGGGTACGGAGGGCAGCAGGGCTGTGCGCCGGAGGCGGCAGGCGCGCAGGACGCGAAGGCTTCCCGGAGGAGGCGCCGCCGGGGCTGCGCTGTGGAGAAAGCCCGACGCCTTTAAAAATGCCCTGAGCGTGCCAAGTCGGCGGGAGTTGAGAGAGCCAGCCGCAAGTGTCCCTCCACGCGTCCTACCCCGGACAGCCGTGCGTGGTGACCAGCACCTGAGAGGCCCCTCCGGCCGGCTGCCCACCCCGCAGGCCTGGAGGCGCCCTATTCTACCCAGCGCGCTCCTCAAGCACCACCGCGTCCCTTACTAGAGGGAGGCGGGGCAGGAAACGCAGAGGAGGCCTGCGGGAGCCGGGGCAGGGTGTCCCCAAGCACGCATCCGCCGGGGACGGTGCCCGCTTGCCAGGACCGGCCGGCTGCACGCACCCAGAGGGCGGAAAAGCTTCCGTTCGGTCCTATTTTACTTTTGTATTTATTGTGACAGTTGGTACAGTGTCTTGGTTTCTAAATCAAAGGAGATGTGCTAAAAATCTCCCTCCTGCTGAGGAGAGGCGAAGGGAACTACTGGGGAACCACACTGGCCGAATCCTGTTGTCACATCGTGTGCGCTATGAATGGCACCCACGAACCCCGCGTTCAGGTACACCTGTAAAGCACAGCAGAAATACGGGGAAGCTCTCCATCCTGGCTGCATAACCTTGTCAATATATTAAAGACTGTGGAACTCTACGCTTTACATAGGAGAATCGTATGGCATGTGAATTAAACCCTAATAAAGCTGCTAAAGAAAGAAAACGCCTCCTTTCCGCCCCCCACGCCATGCCCCTTGGCAGCCTCTTTCTTCTAGAGATTTGGATGGATGGATTGGTGGACAGGTGGACAGGTGGATAGGTAGGTAGATGGGGTAAATAACGTCAGTGCTTGTCAAGAACTAAGGAGATGAATAGGTAGAGCACAGATGATTTTTAGGGCAGTGAAATTGTCCTGTAATGACACTGTTGTGGAGATACGGCGCGACACTTTTGTCCAAACCCAAAGAATGTCACCCAGAGGGAACCCTAATGTAAACTGCAGACTGGGCATAATGATATGTCAGTTCTAACACTGTACCGCAGAGGAGATTTTTGTATTTGCAGCATAAGTTTGCTGTAAGCTTAAAATTGCTCTAAAAATAGAGCAATTAGCACATGTGAGACCCTGGGTTCAATTCCCAGCACTAGAAGGGGAAAGGAAAGGAAAGGAAAAAGAAAAAAGTTAAAGGAAAAAGAAAAAAGTTAAAGGAAAAAGAAAAAGTCTATTAAAAAATAATCATTAGCCAGGCAAGGCGGCACATGCCTGTGATCCCGATGACTGGGAGACTGAGGTAAGTCCAAGGCCAGCCTCAGTGGCTCAGCGAGGCCCCATGCACCTTGGCGAGACCCTGTCTCAAAATAAAAAATAAAAGAGGGCTGAGGATGTGGCTCAGAGGTTAAGGCCCCTGGGTTCAATCGTGCTACCAAAAGCAAAGTCCCCACTTCTGCCAGCTGTCTCCCCAGTTGTATCAGCCCTGTGCTCACGGGGCTTTGCAGGGCACCTTGGGGCAGGCGTCTCGATCTCCTCCCCAGTCTGGCGAACTGGCCTTGAGAGGCACATGGCCACATGTCGTCTGTGGTTCGACTCTTCAGCTCAGCGTGAGCGTGTGTGGGTGCAGCTTGGCTGTGTGCTCGCGCAGGCGTGGCCCTCGTGTGTACCCGGGCACACATGGGAGGCCTGTGCATGATCATCTCATTTTTTAAAAAGTCAAGGTGCCAAGGAGGTTTAATTTCCTTTTTCAAAAGATGACGGACGTACAGATATCAACATAGATTTGGTGCCCATGCTGACTGTTTTTAAGAGAGGGATGGAGCTGGCTTTTCTCCTCGCTGTGTGGTTCTGGGTATCCTAGACAGTTCAGATTTCTCTGTACCTTGGCTCTGAGGCTACCTGCCCCAACCACCTGTTCTCTGAGATACTCACCCCAGGCCCTCTGAGGCCCTGCTGGAGGGACAGCGCCTTGCTTCTGGGACTCCCCCATCCTCTCCTGCTTGCACTGCTGTTGGAGGTTCCGGGCTGCTGACACAGGTCATCCAGGTGACCCTGTGCTGGTCTGCTATCTGCAGTGCTACGGCAGGCCAGGCGGGGCTGGACAGCCAGACCTTTTCCTGGGTGAGTCCAAAACCCTAGCACAGCAGCCAACAGTTGGGACAAAACACACACCCGAAACTTCCAGAAGGAAGACAATATGAGATGGTTAATAAATTCTCTTTGTAGCCTTAAAAAAAAATCTACAGCTCAGCTGGATGTGGGGGCCATGCCTGAAATGCCAGCACTTAGGGAGGCTGGGACAGGAGAATCGTGAGTTCAAAGCCAGCCTCAGCAACGGCGAGGTGCTAAGCAACTCAGTGAGACCCTGTCTCTACATAAAACACAGAATAGGGCTGGGGACGTGGCTCAGTGGTCGAGTGCCCCTGAGTTCAATCCCTGGTACCCCCCCACAAAATCTGTGACATGATTTTTTTTACTAATTTTTTGTAAATTCTCAATTTTTCTTCAAATGTTGATTATGCTCTTTCCTTTGAAAGCCTCTAGTACACTTTTCCACAATGTTCCCTGTATCTCTTAGGTGTTGTTTTTTTTTTGTATTCTCCTTTTTTTTTTCTCATTGTGATTCGATTTGGTTCTTTCCCCATTTCACTTATTCTATGGAAAAACTAGAGACTAAAGTTTCTTCTTGGAGGAGAGTGTGTGTAACTGGACAGGCACATACACACGGACACATGTGCAGGCTGGCACTTGTTGCTGCCTTCCTGTAGACTGGTCCCACAGCTGCCCTTCTGGAGGCCCCTCAGAGCCCCAGCTGGACACCCATCTCAGCCCAGGACTGAGCTGACAGCCTCAGGTGTTGATGATTGCCAGCTTCTGTCCTGGGAAAGGCCGCGCCATTTCCCTAAGCTTTGTCATTCAGGCAAGGGAGCAAAAACTTGCCTAAGTGAGGCCGGGTGCAGCCGGGTGAGCACTGGGCTGAGCGAGAGGTCACAATTCTCTCCCTCCAGTGATAAGACAGATCACAGCTGGGCCTTGCAGGTGGGCTGCCCCGCCCTTCCACTCTGGACTTGACCATGCAGCTTGCTCTGACTATAGGAACTTCAGCCAACAGGAAGGGGGAGGTTGGACACCGCATGTGTGGTGGGCTTGCCTTTTGCATTTCTTTACCGCCCTGAGCTCACCCGGGAAGCCCACTCTCCAACTTCATCAAGGAGTGCTTTGTGCACAGTGAGACCCTCTTTCAGGTGGATAGTTCTGAGTTTTTACAAACTTACATACTTGCATAACCACCACCACAAACAGGATTGGGAATATTTTGCCACCCTATAAAGGTCCCTGTGACCCTCTGTGGTACTGCTCTTTCCTCAGTTGCCAGTTTCTGCCTTTTCCAGGATGTCACGGAGGAGGCATCAGACAGTGCAGTCTTTGGATCCGGCTCCTTTCACTTGGTGCGCTGCTTTGAAATGCATCCAGATTGCTAGCAATCAACACGGATCGACATGTCCCTCCTCCTTGCTGAGAAGCATGCCATCATATGATGTAACACAATTTGTTTATTGTGGCTCTTTTTTAGTTATTCTGTGTGTATGCAATGGCACCCCATCGTGGTTTGGGGTTGCAATTCTCTGATGGATTTTGATTCTGAGTGTATTCTGATACACTTACTGGGCATTGCACATCTCTTATGTCTATTCAAAGCATTCATAAGCGGGAATTTTTATTGATAGGCCTCCAGCAAAATTCGCCACACTAATTTGCAGTGCTGTATTATTAGCTATTGGCAAAATTCAGTGACTTAAAACAACAGAAATTTATAGTCTCACATTCTTCACCTGGGGCTTACTGATCTAGCCAGAGCAAGGTTTTCTTATGGAAATGGCAGAAACATAAGCAGCCAGACAAAGTCTGTACTGTATGATTACATTAAAAATTCCAGAAAAGGCAGACTAACCTGTTGTGACAGAGAACAGGTCAGTGACTACCTGGGGGCCAGCATGGGAGGAGGGACTGCCTGCTTGAAGGGGCTCCAAGGACGCTCCTGGGGTGATGGCAATGGGGACGTATTGGTATCTTGACTGGTAGATGCATCTATTCAAGCTCGTCCACAGGTACACTTGCAGCATGCGCAGCACGGAGGACATGCCTCATACTTCAATAAGGCTGGTTGCAAGTTATCCCAGTGTCCTTGCCAGGGCCCCGATTTTGATTGGATTGGCAGTAAGCTTCCCTTGCAGCTTAGGTGGCTACTTGAAATAGACAGTCTGTGAAATGCAAACAGACGTCTTGAAAAGCTCTCTGATAGGAAAAAATCAGGTGTTAAATGCCTTTGTCCTTCCCTTCCCCTTCCTGTGATGAAGTAGGGCTGGAGTTGCCTTCCCAGGGTTGGGGTCGGTGAGACAACAAGCAGGAGGAGCAAGGGACACACCCGAAGGACAGAAAGACAGAGCATGACTGAATCACCGTGGAGCGGCTGGAGAAAAATAAACCCCGTATGCATTTCAGCCACTGGTGCAAGTTTTTGAAATTTACAACCAAACCTGACCTCAACAGATACTCTATTGAAGGGATGCACCTTCAACTTGCAGATCTTGGACCTGTTCTGCTGACCTCCTAGTCCAGGCTCAGTGTGAGAATCTCTGTTCTGGCAGCCCTGGTTCAGGGTTGCTAAGTGCCTGCTTCTCCTGGTTTAGACACATTGACCAGCTGTCCCTCTGGGTTCTACTTTCTTATAGTTCCCTGAGGCCCTCAGCCTTAGCTCCCAGAGCTCCTGCCTAGGTACCAGGACTCCATCCAACCTAAACCCGCAGGCTCTTTTCAAAGAAACCCTCCTTCAAGTGCTTGTCCCAGTCAACTGACCTGACTCAGGACTTCAGTTTTTTTTTTCACAATGGAAATATTTGCTTGTTCCTTTCTGGGTGTGAAGCATTGCTCCTCACTGGCACCTTCCATGTGCTTTCCTGCCTCTAGCTTTTTCATCTCAGCATGTGTCTCTGTTTTTATAATCAAAGGATAAGTGTGGTTGTTAAAGTGATGTCTGTTACCTGGCTAGATAGGTGTCAAAGCCCAGAGGGGCAGGGGCTAGTCTGTTTTGTCCTCATTTTTATTCCCATTACATGCAGGTGGCCATGTGGTAGCCCCTGAATGTTCTGTGAATAAATGAACAAAACTTTCACAGTGTATACAGGTGGCAAGCAGACTCCTAACTCAGCTCAGATTAATAGCCTTGCTCATGCTATGTTTATTTTTTGAAAAAAATTACAAAACCATGAAGATCAGGTCCTCCAAAACACATGCACTATTTAATCTCACATGGGCCACTAACAATAATTTTATCCCATGTTAATTGACATTTTCCTTATATCATCTATTATAATCCCTTGCTTAGGAGATCCTGCCTCCTGTTTTGTTGAGTAGGTAATAGTCTGGGTTTTTTCATTTCAAAATCAGGTATTCTCTAGGGGAACCTCCTAATCTCACTTTCAACATGAAGGCAGCTGCTCTCCAGTTTCCTCAATGTACTCGGGGATCTTGCGCGCCTGTCTCGTGTGCCTGTTGTCCCTCTGCCTACAAGGACGGCACTCCCTTCCACCTGTGTCTCCAGGCATTTATGCATTTATTCCACAAGCACCTACGCAACGCTTCTGGCCACTGTGCACCGTTAGGGCCCTTGGAATGTACCAATGAGCAACTCATCCCAGAACCATATGTGAGTGGAAGGAGACAGTACACAAAACAAATATGCCCACTGGAGTTATTAAAGGAGAAGGAGAGAAATATAGCAGGAAAGGCATGCAGGAAGTAAGCTGGTGCTGCTCCGTTTTTTGAGGGTTTGTTTGTTTTTGGAGCCGGGTACTGGGGATTGAACTCAGGGGTACTCGACCACTGAGCCATGTCCCCAGCCCTATTCTGTGTTTTATGTAGAGACAGGGTCTCACTGAGTTGCTTAGCGCCTCGCTGTTGCTAAGGCTGGCTTTGAACTCACGATTCTCCTGTCTCAGCCTCCCAAGCCAGCTGCTGGGATTACAGTCAGGTGCCACTGCACCCAGCTCCATTTTAAATAAGGTGTGCAGGAGGCGCTTCGCTGGTGAGGTAATAAACCTCGAAGAAGGGAACACACCTTGTGGACACCTGGGTGTTATGTTGAGTTGTTCCATCCCCCCTAAATCTGTATGTTGAAATCCCGACCCCCACACCTCAAAATGTAACTGTATTTGGAGATAAGATCTTTAAGGCCATGACTAAATTAACATGAGGTCAATTATGTCCTTAGAACAAGAGAGACCCAGCAAGGGTGCATGACCAAGTGAAGAGGCAAGAGGGTGGCCACCTACAACCCAAGGAGGGCCCAGAAGAACCCTATCCTGTGGCACCTTGATCCTGCACTTCCAGCTTCCAGAGCCGTGAGAAAATAAACTCCCCTCGTTTAAGCCACTCAGTCTGCGATGCTCCCATGGCACCCTGGATACACTAATGCACAGGGCAAGTTTCCTAGGCAGGCAAAACATCACATGAAGACCCCTAGGTGGGACTTGGCTTTATCACAGCAAGGCGGCCACAGGGGCTGGGCAGTGGGCACACCACATAGGAGGAGATAAGAGGCCTGGGAACCAGAGCCTGGGGCACTCTGTGGTCTGCTGTGAGGACTGGCTTCTGTCCTGAGAGACCGTTGGAGCAGTTCTGGTGAAGGGGAGGACAGAAGGCCTAATTGTCTGCGCCTGATAATGGAAGAAAGGAAACGAAGACCCGAGTTTACAGTTCTGCTCTGTAAAGAAACGTGGTAAGAGCTGCAGCGAGGGCTGGTTTCGCTGCGGACGGGAGTAAGTGGAGCGTGCGTGACTGTGCGCGCGTGGGGATCCTCTAGCAAGCACACGCATCCCCAACCTCTTAACCTCCTCTCGGGGTTTCGGGAAGTCTCTTCTTCGTCGCGCTCTCCTAAACACACAGCTGAGGGTGCAGCTGACCGCTCTCGCACCCGCGCAGGAGTCTCCAGGGCGCGCGACGCGGCGGAGGTTCGCGCGGACCCTGTGCAGGTCCCCGTCGGCCCCGCAGGCCCGTCTTGACAGGTGCAGCGACAGCGTCGGAGCACTCCGAGGTCACTCCGTAACTTGCTGTGACCTTGGGCAGAGGCGGCAATGCCCCGGCCGGGCCCTTCGTCGCAAGGAGCGGACTGGCCACCGCTAACCAGCGCGCGGGCCGCCGCCCCGCCACGCCCCGCGCCCCAGGCACCTCCAGGACCGCACGGCCCGGCAGGCACTGCTTTCTCGGCCTCGCCTTAGCCTTTCCAAACAGACCCGGCTTCGGAGGACCGCAGCCGAAGCCTCCCTGAGGTCGGCGCCGCCCGGCCGCCGGGGACTCGGCCCACTCCGCCTTTCCCGGGGGGCCGTCCTCTTCACAGTCAGAATCGGCCACGTAGTAAGTGCCGCTTCCAACCAATGAGAAGCGGTTAGCCCAGCCCTTCGAAGGGCGTCCACTTCCACCAACGAGAGTCACGTCTGCTGCAGCCCTCCTCTTGATAGGCGTGGCCAGGCTCCAGGATGGCCAATCGGCTTCGGAAAGGGTGTTCCGGGAACTGCAGAGCTCGCCAATCAGGGGCGAGCACTCGGGGGCTGGGCGTTTCTCATTGGTAACCGTGTCCGGAAGAGAGTCGCGCTTCGGGGAATGGAAGCACGATTTGATTGGTAGGCGTGATGTGGCCCACCGGGAAGAGCCCGCCCTTCGCGCAGTGGCAGGGCCCGCAGCCAATCAGAGAGCACACGGCGGACGTCGCTCCTGGGCGCTGCTGGCGGGCGGCTGTCACTCAGGAGGCGGTTGCCGCGGCGGAGCTGAGACGTGGCCGGAGCGCGGCGGGCTGTTGGGACCGTCCGGACGAGGCTCGGCTCTGCGACGTCCTGCGTTGGTCGGGGCTCGGAGCGGCGCGCGGCGGCACCTCCATGCGCGCTCGCGGGCCGGGCCGCTGATGGCACGCGCCGGCTGCCCGGGGCCGCGGGCGCTGCTGCTGCTGCTGCTGGTGGGGCTGGCGCGGCCCGGAGCGGCTGGGCGCGCGCGCATCCCCGCGCCGGCGCTGGGCCTGGGCGCCGCGGCCGCCCCCACCGCGACGTCCGCGGCAGCGCCCGGGGCGGCCGAGGTGACGGTGGAGGACGCCGAGGCGCTGCCCGCCGCCGCGGCCGAGCCGGACCCCGACGCCGCCGAGCTGCGGCCGCGCGGCAGGTGAGGGTGCGCGCCGCGGGCCGCGGAAGCTTCGCCCCCGGCCTGGTCCTGCCCGTCCCGCTCCCTTGCTCGAGGCGCTGGGGCCCGCGCTGCGGTGACAGCTGTTGAGAGAGGGCTTGGACAGGGAGGCCACGGTTTCTTTCTGCGGCGTCCGCGGCCGAGGGCAGCGGCCCGCCTGCGAGGTCGGGAACGTCGTTTCCCGGCTGCACCGGGGTTGGCGCGTCGGACCGTTGCCGGGAAGGACCAGGGTCCGCAGCTCCGCCGCGCTCCGGACGCTCCCGACGCTCGGAGCTCAGGAGCTCCGACCAGGGTCTCGAGCCCTGGCCCTCCGTGGCGGCGGAGGCTTTCCCGGGTTCGGAGGTGCAGTTCCGAGGCGGAGCGCTCGCCCTGCAGCAGCGAGGTCTCGTGCAGTTGCTGCACCGGGAAGGCCGGGCGGGGCAATGCGCTGCTGCGTTCGCAGCTACTGTTACCTCGAACACTCTGCTGAGGTGCCTGCTTCCAAGCACTCTTCAAAGACTTGGTGCAAACCCAAGACATGATAATGGTAAAGAAAATATTCTTCAGTCATCCAGTCTTAGCACACCTGGAAGAATGTGCCGTGCTCCTTAACAAATGCACGATGGCATAAGAGGCGAGTACATTAAGCCAGGGAGGGCAAGAGTCTGGATCACAGAGTATCTTAAACTTATGATAATAATTACTGGATCATAACAAGTTAGATTTAATTTTCAGTCAAGTATCAGAACCTTCATCTGTATGCCCGGGGAGTATAATAAATAGCGTAAGTCCAAACTTTTTTTAGGTAGCATTTCAATGTTTGTATTTGAATATTTTAAGTACCATATATGCAACAAAATTTTCTTACACTTGCTAATGAATCAGCTCTTCTGGAAGAGCTTTTCTTTTCTTTTTCTTTTTTTTTTTTTTTGGGTACTGGGGATTGAACTCAGGGGCACTCGACCACTGAGCCACATCCCCAGCCCTATTTTGTGTTTTATGTAGAGACAGGATCTCACTGAGTTGCTTAGCGCCTCGCCGTTGCTGAGGCTGGCTTTGAACTCGCGATCCTCCTGCCTCAGCCTCCCTGAGTGCTGGGATTACAGGCTTGAGCCACCGCGCCCGGCTTGGAAGAGCTTTTCTTTAAGAAGCTTCTGAAGCAGGTGTTCAGCAAATTACATGGAGTAGGATACTTTGTTTTTCTAGAATACAAGTACTTTCACTGACCAGAGCTGGAGATGCCCTGGGTTTACAGATGGTGGGCGGGCGACCCTCTCTGCCCTCTAAGGAAGGTGCAGTCCAACATGAGGGTGAATTAAGGAGACCTCTGTTGGCAGTACAGAGCAGGAACAGTGCAGGTTAGGCCCTGAGTGTCCCAGGGTTTCATGGTGTCCACTGAGTGGGGCTCAGGGTGGCAGAAGAAAGTGCTGTGGCAGAGCAGAATGAGTGAGTTATTGAAAAGTGGGCAGAATTCTTTTTTTTTGAGAAAAAGGAAAAAGGCTCATTGCTTTCCTAGCAAGGGGAAAACACTGGGGACTCCTGTTCCAAAGGCTGTGACTGAATAGAATTCTGATAGACATTGGACTTGAGAAATCAGCAAGACACAGAGGCAGGAAATGTTTTGTTCCGTGTACATCTGTGTGTGTGTGACCTGTGTATGAGAGATTCAGACATGTGCTGTGTGGGGAGGAGGAGATGAAGCCAGAAAAGCAGCCTGGAGTCACGGTGTGTGTGTGTGTGTGTGTGTGTGTGTGTGTGTGTGTCCCCTAACACTAGATCCCCTGAGAGTGCACAGAACCACCTCACCCGCTGCACGACTGCCTGCATTTAGCAGGACCACACATACGTAAGTTTGAGAAGTGTTGTGTAGAATGTCTTGAATGCCAGGCCAGAGTCGAGCTTCCGGGCTATTCCTCTAGCTACAGGGTGCTGCAAACTGGAGGTAAGGGTGCCAAAAGGTGTGGGCAGGACAGGCACAGGGAGACGTTTGGTGGACAGGTGGAAACGAGGGCCTGGACAGCAGTCAGGGCTGAGAGTCGAAGTTGTGAAGAAGAAGAGGCGCCCATGATCAAACATCAGGAAATGCCTCTGCTCTGGGGAGACAGGGGCACCCGCAGAGGAAGTAGAAAGACAGCTGGTGAGGCTGAAGCAGTAGGGCGGGGACCGGAGAGTGGGGCTTGGTGGTGAGCGCCCTGGGAGAGCCTAAAGCAGCAGGCACTGAACAGACGCCTCCCTCTGCCCCACCTCTGGTCTCATTTACAGACTGCAGGGAGGGAGCCTGTATAAACAGGTCACAGGAGGAAAGAGTGGAAGAGGTGAAGGTTGGGCAGGACCTACTTGGCAGGCAGGAGGATCAGTCTTGCTCAGGCACAAGGCTGAACATGAGAGGAATTTCGTCTGAGAGCGAGTGATCTCTGGCAGAGTGGCTGAGAGGAGAAAGAGCCTGGTCTAGGGCGTCTGGTGGTGTGACATTAGGATAGTGTAGAACGGTTGAGAACGTCGAGTGATTTGATAGTCAATAGAAGATAAATATGCAGTTTATAGAAGTGTTTTCTAAGTGCTCTTAAAGCAGAAATAAAAAACATAGACTATCAGCTTCATAATAATAGACCGATATCCTGTTTGTTTCAGGGAGGAAGATTGGGGGAGCAGATTGGAATCAACCAACCATTTATCACAAACAGCTGTGAAGAACCACAGCCCTTGCAAAATTTAAAAACGGGGAGGTGGAGAATGGAGATCTTTATTTTTGCACGTTGTCTTTGAGGCTCACCAAGCAGGATGAGGCTCACCGGCTCATTGCGTTTTTTCTCTTAATAGAATTGTTGGCTCTTCATTGGTTTCATTCCGGCTGCTCACTCTGCATCTCTAGCATGTGAATGAGTGAATGTTTTTTTTCTTTTAAAGTAGCTAAAATGAGCTTGTTTTTGTGGTCACAGTCTTGTGAGTGTTTCCTCTGCTAAACGTTATGTTGAAATCTGAATGGTTTGGTGGCTGCAGCAGTTTGGAAGAAAGTCTTGATCTTGCCTCGCGGTCAGGTTTTACGGATGTCAGAGGGACTGATGTCACGTTTTCTGACTCCGCCTCTGATAGGACAGGTTGGAAAGTGTTCCTTGGGGTTCCTGCAGAGGGCTGGCCTTCACATAAGGGCATCCTCCTGTGAAAAGAGCTGGGTTCATCTTGACTATCACACCAGCTTGAAAGTCTTTTTTTTTTTTTTTTTTACTTGGACTCTAACAGTTGGACATTACTCCCTGTGCTGCTTCAGTTTGTGTCTGTAAGCAGAATTTGGGGGATTAAATGAGATAACATGAAAAGACTGCAAATGTGAGATAATTTATTTCCTTAATTTCTCTTTGTCTTTTCTCTATGTCCTTTTTCATAAACTGACACAATATGAAAAAACAGGCCATGAATCTGATCTTCCTCCTGAGTTTTAGAGTCATGATTTTTTTTTTTTGTGGTACTGGAGATTGGACTCAGGGATGCTCTACCACTGAGGTTCATTCCCAGCCCTTTTTATTTTATTCTTTGTGGGCGGTACCAGGGATTGAACTCAGGGGTACTCGACCACTGAGCCACATCCCCAGTCCTATTTTACATTTTATTTAGAGACAGGGTCTCACTGAATTGCTTAGCACCTTGCTTTTGCTGAGGCTGCCTTTGAACTCATCATCCTCTTGCCTCAGCCTCCCGAGCTGCTGGGATTATAAGCATTCACCACTGTGCCTGGTGAGACAGGGTGTCCATAAGTTGCCCAAGGCTGGCCTGGAACTCGGGATCCTCCTGCTGTGGTCTCCTAGGTTGCTGGGATGATAGGTGTGCACCACCATGCCTGGCCAGTCATGGTTTCGTCTGTGAACTACCAGGACCATTGACTAACTAGCATCTCAGAACTCAAGGTTGAAAGGGAGCTCAATCATCCAGTCCGGTCCGTGCTCGTGCTTCTGACTCAAGACTCTTGGTTAACTGAAAACCACATTTAAAGAGGAATTTACAGATGACTTTGAAAGCAGTTCATAAGTCAAAATAAACATACTCCGGGCGAGTGATGGGCTGTCTTTCCATCTGTAGTTGTGCTTAGCCTCCACTCAGGTGCTCTGTGATGAGCATGGAGGCCACTGTTGATCTCAGCTGGGCTCCGTGTGCTGTGAGGCAGCTGCAGAAGGACCATCCTCATGTTGCTCTGAGCGGTAGTTGCCATGTGGCTCTTCAGTCCCTGGGAACTCCATCTATGTTTCTCCTTTTTCTGTAAGAGAGGCGCGTGTATGTGCCTGTCACTGGCATGTTTAGAACATGGAGAGGAAGGCTTTGGCCCAGGGGTAGAGCACGCACTCCAAGTGGGAGAGTCCCTGGGCCAGTCCTCAGTGCCAGCAAGCACAAGCCCTGGGGAGGACTTTGAGTTACAGAGGCGGGTGTGAGCTCAGGAGACTAAACATGTGAACAGCCAATTGGTGAAAAATGTCCCACAGAGCAAAGTAGAGGTGCTTCCATAATGCTTTGGTCTAACAGGAGACATGTCATGCTCACGTCACCTGGAACATCACATTGGGCCATTTCTTCAGGGTGTCAAGGTGGTGGAGTGTAGCTGGTGGTGTCTAACACTGCACTTGTTTGGTTTGGGGCGTAGCTTACTAGAGGGACGTTTATGTAGAGGGTTGATCGGAACGGTGACTGTGGCCGGGGACTGCAAAGCAAAGCCCAGTGTGAGCAGAGGACTCTTGGGAAAAACAAAAATGAACACCAGATTCAAGCAGCTCCCATTTTCACCTTTGTGAAGAGCTGTCCTCCAGGAAAAGAAAGGCGAAATGTTAAAAGGAGCAGCTGTTACTATAGGAACGCCCGATGCATGGGATGTCATCCTGTCACCTGCTTCTCCTCTTTCCCGTGGGAAATTTCTACAGGAGCCCGGCTGCTTTAAAATTGCTTTACGAAGGGTTTTAGCACCTGCTTACCAGAACTCACCTTGAGTGTAAGCAGGCAGATGTTCTGAGTGACTTAAGTCAGAGCAAATAACTCTTAAAAAAAATTACGTATTCATTCTGGTCCTGTGGGCTGAATTGAGTGCATATGCAGGGCACTTGCGGGGTAAATGACCTTTGTGAGATGTCTGGAAAGAGATGTCTGTGTCCCCTGTGGGATGCAGAAGTAGCCACTTAAGCAGACTTCAGCTGGCAGAGCAGTAGGGTCGCACTGCCCCTCCTCCAGACGCCAGCGCAGGACCCCAGGCGAGTCACGCTCCCTCAGCCTCTGTCTTGGTTTAATGTGGGCGACTCGTCTGCCCTCCCGGGTTTGGTCATTCAGCAGATATCGATTGCACCTCACCAGGGCTGGGCACCGTTAGGTCCTGCGACTGGAAAGACATCTCCTTGAGAGCCTGACGGTGGATAATTGTGTTCAGTGAACTTGTTACGGTGACAACAGGTGACAGCCAAGGCCAGTGTGGACAACAGGGCCCTGTGAGCGGGGCAGCGCTCCCAGGTCCCAGGGCCCTGCGCGGGGGTCTGTAGATTGTGTTTTAGATGTCCCAGTGAAAATTAGATATTAATAAGGAGGAAGTGACTTGAAAACTCAAGTTTCTTTGCTTTGAACTAGGATTATGTCAAAACTTACATAATAATTATGGACATTTCTTTCCAGAAATCCTGAATATTTAGATTGACTCTTTTTTTTTTTTTTTTGGTACTGGGGATTGAACTCGGGCACTCGACCCCTGAGCCACACCCCCAGCCCTATTTTGTGTTTTATGTAGAGACAGGGTCTCACTGAGTTTAGATTGACTCTTAAGTATTCCCTTTGCACATGGAGTAATTCATGATACGCAGTAGTCATTTGGCAAATGAAATATTTGAAGACATGGGGCAAAATATAAATGAGCAAAGGAAGTTTGTTCTAGAGGTAGAACCCCTAGGGCGCTGCAGGTGAGGAGGGGCAGGGAAAGGTAGAGCCCCTGGGGGTGCTGCAGGTGGGCAGATGCAGGCAGAGGCAGACCCCTGGGAGCGCTGCAGGTGGGGAGGTGCAGGCAGAGGTAGAGCCCCCGGGGGTGATGCAGGTGGGGAGGTGCAGGGAAAGGTAGAGTCCCTGGGGGCGCTGCAGGTGGGGAGGTGCAGGGAAAGGT
>PVHX01023998.1:0-24763 GCA_004024805.1 Geosciurus inauris
GACCTCTACAAAAAGAAACTTCATAACACTAATAAAAGCAATTGAAGAAGAGCTTAGGAGATGGAAATATCTCCCATGCTCTTGGATAGGAAAAATTAACATTATAAAAATGGCCATATTACCAAAAGTGTTATACAGATTTAATGCCATTCCTATTAAAATTGCAATGACATTCTTCATAGAAATAGAAAAACCAATCATGAAATCCATTTGGAAAAATAACAGACCCAGAATAGCCAAAGCATTCCTTAGCAAAAAAAAAAACAAAACAAAACAACAACAAAAATGAAGCAGGAGGCATCACAATACCAGACCCTTAAATTATACTTGAGAGCCATAGTAACAAAAACAGCATGGTATTGGCACCAAAACAGATACATAGACCAATGATACAGAACAAAACACACAGAGACAAACTCACATAAGTAGTTATCTCATACTAGAGAAAGATATCAAAAACATACATTGAAGAAAAGATAGCCTCTTCAAGAAATGGTGCTGGGAAAACTTGAAATCCATTTATAGCAAAATGAAATTAGACACCTATCTCTCACTCTGAACAAAAATAAACTCAAAGTGGATCAAAGACTTAGGTACTAGAACAAAGACTCTGAGCCTAGTAGAATAAAAAGTAAGTCAAACACTCCACCATGCCAACTTAGAAACTGACTTCCTTAGCAAGCACCATAAAAAACAAGAAATAAAATCAATAAATGAGATAAAGCCAAGCTAAACAACTTATTCACAGTAAAAAAAAAAACAATAAAAATGAAGATAGAGTGTACAGAATGGGAAAAAAATTTTACCACATGCACCTCACAGAGAGCATTAATCTGGAATAAAAAAACAAAACAGCACACAAAAAAACTCCAAATAACCCAATCAATAAATGAGCTAAGAAACTGAACAGACACTTCAGAGAAGAAAAAACACAACCCATTAACAAATGTATAAAGAAATGTTCAATATCTCTAGCAATTAGAGAAATGCAAATCAAAACTACACTGAGATCCTATCTCACTCCAGTTAGAATGGCAAACATCAGGAATACAAGCAGTAATAAATATTGATGAAGATGTCGGGGAAAAAGTACACTCATACATTGCTGGTTGGACTGCAAATTGGTGCAACCACTATGGAAAGCATTAAGGAGATTCCTTAGAAATTGGAATGGAAACACCATTTGAACCAGTCATCCCACTCCTCAGTTTATACCCAAAGGATTTAAAATCAGCATGCTACAATGATGCAACCCCATAAATGTTTAAAGGAACTCAGTTCACACTAGTTAAACTATGGAACAAATCTAGGAGCACATCAAAAGGAAATTGGATTAAAAAACAGTGGTGTAAACGTACAATGGAATATTATTCATTCTTAAACAAGAATAAAATTATGTAATTTGCTGGTAAATGGATGGAGCTGGATAATATCTTGCTAAGCAAAGTAAGGCAATCCACTCAAACCAAAGACAAAATGCATTTTCTGATATGAACAGGCTAATTCACAATAAAGTGGAGGGGTAAATGAGGTATTTTGGACTAGACAGAGTGGAGTAAAGGGAGGGGAGGTAAGATAGGATTAGGAATGATGCTAGAATAAATCAGACATTGTTACTCTCTGTGCATATATAATTACATGGCCTTTGTAATCTACATTCAATACAACCATATGAATGAGGAGTTATACTTCATTTATGTATGTTGTGTCAAAATTCATTATACTGTCATGTATAAGTAATTAGACAAAGATATAAAAAAGAAAGATGGGTGTAATGACACCTCAAGAAACTGTGATATTATTTATATTTTATATTTATAAAATGGAGTCAGAGGGAAAAGCTTGTATCCTTTGCTAAAATTGATAATTTCATGTGGAAAGTTTGGTAAAAGGCATTTGAAAAGAAATTATAACTTCTGTATCCCATTGATATCATTGCATTTGTAAGAATTCTGCTCAACTTCTGTTTTTTGGGAGTGCTTAGAATATCTAACTAATTACCTTTCCTGAACATGTGCAGTGTAAAAAACTGTACAGGCAGAGACTGGGAAGTTGCACAAGGCACTCAGTGTGAATATGAAGATTTACAAAAAGGTAAAATAGTGGACTGTTGAACTTATTCAGAAAAGTCTTACTCCCAAGCAAATTATTGGAGACAGTGAAGTTCTCCTACTATTTCTTTAACTCTACTTGTCTGGATGATTACTGTGATTGTATGTTTACTTAGAGACATGGACATGGCCAGTTTTTCAGTTGGTAGGTATTTGCACATTCTATCTCTATTTTGTATAACTCTATAAATGTGTCTTTGCAATAATACTTTAACAAATGAATGCAATAAAGTGCTTTGTATGCAAAAAAAAAAAAAACTCCAAAAACCACTCTTCTTCCTGATAGGCAGAATCACTGCCTCTAGAACAGAAGTCAGAAGTCCCTTGTGTTTTTTTATGGCTAGAAAAGCAATAAAACTTCTTTTTCTTTTTTCTCAATACAATGTCCTCATTATTGGATTGATATCAGAGAAAAGAACTGAGATTTCTGTAACAAATTTAGTAACCCAGGAGAGACACAAAAGTCACCTCCACTTCAGGTTTATTCAGCAGACCTGGATTTCCAAGGAACCTCACTTCCATGCTGAGGAAGCAAGGTCATTGGTGAACTTGTTGAGTGCCAAGTGCAGGAGAGTTAGGAGATGAGTGAATTGCCTCCAGCCAAATCAGGGGAGCTATTCCTGTGAATAAAGGGAAGGATTGAGGGACTATTTCAGCAGCTGCTGAAGCTCCTTTTGCTTCAGGAAACTTCTGTCTTTTCTCCTTGAATGGTATAATTGCTCCATCATGGTCCACTTTGAGAAAATGGAAATTAAACTCAATAAAATCATGACACTTTTGGGAATCTTGTAAATCCCCTGGTGTGCACAGTGAGACCATGAATCCCACACATATGGTTCCTCCTTGTAGGAACATCTGGTCCTTCTTCATAGGAACACCTGTGGTGCCACTGGTGCAGGAATTATGGTTAAGTGGGACTCAAGAACCTAGAGATAATTATTTCTTATGGTCTTTTCTAGGTTTCCAGATGTTGGTTGGCCTTGAGTTTAGTAATTCCCTCTGATTGTCTGCCTGTTTTTTGTTTTGTTTTGTTTTGTTTTGTTTATATCTGTTACTACTCCTTTTAAGACATGGCCAACTCTGCATTGATCCTATAGGTAGTCTTTTGGAAAGATTTGATTTGTCTGTTTTAAAGGTTCTTGTTTATCAGCCATGGTTCAGGGATTCTCTCTGATTGTCTATCTTGCTGTGCTTGTTTTTGTATAATCTTGCAATCAGAGTTGGTCTGTCAGAGGCAAAGTGACTTGAAGAAAAGGCCACTATAGGTATAAGCCTGTATAACATAATGTTTTACTCAAATGATCTGGCCTTTGAATAGCTTTCTGGATTATTATACAATCTTACCATTGTAGTTTGTCTGGCAAAGGTAAAGAACATGGAAGAAATTTGAATGTTCAGGCCTGTCCATTTAAAGGGTCCCCTCTGTCTGCCCTAATTTTGGTGATCCTCTCCTGTCTGTTTTTTTAATATATTTTTAGTTGTAGATGGACACAATACTCTTATTTTATTTATTTTATGTTATGCTGAGGATCGAACCCAGGACCTTAAATGTGCTAGGCGAGCACTCTGCCACTGAGTCACAACACCAGCCCCTTGTCTATGTTTTTTGAATCTGTTACTGGCCCTTTAAAACATGGGCCATGCTGCACTGATCTTACCATTAGTCTTGTGCAGAGAGATCTTGGCATAGAAAAAGAGGGTTTACAATAACACCATCTGGCCTTGTAATTTTTTCTTGATTATTATACTACCTTGAAAGTTGATCTTTCAGGGATAAAGTGTATGAAAGAGATTCTGTAGGTGCAGACATTTATGCAGTTCCATGATAAAGCATTTGAACAGTGAGGAACTAAGTTGAAGGTGCCAAAAGTCTCTGTCTCTGGTGTACAAGGATAATAGGGCCACAGAAGGAAGGGTTTAAAAAGATTTAAATCTTTAAAACCCAGTATTGACACTCCCAGCACTGTTTCTCACTCAGCCTGACCCCAGGCAGCCACAGATCATCTCACTGTGGGTCAAGGACATGAGACCCACCCTGGGGAAAATGTTCCCAAAAGGCTGCCTGAGCTGCAGAAAAATATCCAGAGAGCCTGGCCTCTCCTCTCTCTTCCAGCCCCCTTTGCCCATGGAAGATGGAGGCTGCTGGCAACAAATAATATGGCAGTCAATTCAAGCACTGTGAGTTTATGACCTGGGGAGAGAAATAGTTTCCATTTTAAGATCTGACAGGATACCCTATTTGGCCAGGGGATATCCATCACAGGGTCAAATAAATTCTTGCTATGAGAGAATCCATCAAATTAAATGCAAGGGAGGCTGGCAGAATTAACAACTGGACCTAGAAAAGAAAATGACAGAAACTAAGGCCAACCTGTGTTTTTCGGCAGCCTATGCAGATATTTTTAAGGAAACCTACAGATAAGATGGAAAGGACCTCCTCAATTGCATATCAAAATATAAAATATGAGAAAAGGCCCCAAAATCACCTCCTGTAAAATTAACAGTGGGGAACTCCATTAAAGTTGTATCAAAGTTCAAGATGAAAGAGATGACAAAGCTAAGAATGTGAAAAACTTGTGAATGTTTAAATTGCAGAAGTTTTGTGAAAGGTACATCTCAAAAATTTGTGTTTGTGATTAAATTGGCTATAATTAGCAAAGTCAGTCAATGTTGTTTGAAATTTACTTGACTGATATGAAGCAAAGTCTGAAACATCAATTTGCTCTTACTATCAAGACAATGTTCTATGTTTTATTACTTGGGGAAAGTAATTCTTAAAGGAATTAGGGTTTTACTTGTTTTAAAGTCTTTTTAATGATTACTTTGTAATTGGCTAGATAAATAACTATTTTTTTAGGTTATATATATACAGTTGACATCCTAAATATATGTGACTAGATATAAGTTTACATCTGGAAACTATATCTGGTTCAGCCTTGTCTAAGGTTTATGTAAAAATTTATAGAATAAATGCTTACCTATGTTATTGGCAAGGTAATCAATAAGTGCTCCCTTTTATATATTGCATCTGACACAGAAAGACACAATTGCATTTGAAGACCTGTCATATGTGTTTGTTTTGACTAAGTCTATTTCTGATCATTAACGTTGTTTCTAAGTGTACAAGAGATTTAAGGCTATACTTTCATTTTGCTAGTATTGCTGATACATGAGACCTGTGATTATTGTTCTCATACATTATGGGCTCCAAACTGTACTTTAAAAGTTAAACTTAGTTAAATATAATCTTAGGGGAGAGCACTTTACCAAGTTGGTGTTCTCCAACCTAAGATTATCTATAGCACTAGTCTTGTATTTGTATATGAATAACAAATTCAGTTGGTATTTATTCATTTCATTTGCTGTTTTATAGCTGGATAAAAGTAAACTTTGGTAAATAATTTATATATATATACATATATACACACACACACATATATATGCATATACACACATATATATGTGAATTCACACACACACAACTTTGTATTACTCTTCACACTGGAATAGAAATTTAAATGTATTTTTGGAAGGTAAAAGGAGAGCCTCATCTGTTTAAAGGTGAAATTGTAAAACATGAAAGCATTTTTCCACTTATTTCACAAAAAGAAAGTAGTACATTCTCTTAGCCTTTGTTTGATTCATGTTTCAGATGTAATGCTGTATTTCATTTTTTGTCAGGAGCTCCACCTTATCTGAGATAACATTCTGCCTTTCACCTCACTCCATGGTAGAATGGCTCCAAAATAAGTTAGACTTCAGCTTACTTAAATTTGTGTTCAAAGAACAATTTCTGTTGTAACGAGTACTGTGATCTCAAATGAAAGGGGATATAATATAGAACTAAGTAAAAGTTCAAGATTATAGAAATCACTAGACACCATGTTGCATGCCTATGAACCCAGAAGCTAGGGAGGCTAAAGGAGGAGTATCATTAGTTTGAAGCCAGCCTCAGCAATGATGAGGCACTAAGCAAATCAGTGAGATCCTATCTCTAAATAAAATTCAAAATAATGCTGTGGATGTGGCTCAGTGGTTGAGCATCTCTGAGTTCAATCCTCAGTACCAAAAAATAAACACCTGGAGGCACCTTTGTTGCAATCTTGGATTATCCTCACTACTGCCATCCCCATCTTTAGTTGGGCAACTCCCAACTTGTGACACCGGCTGGGGTCCAGAACCAAAATCAAGGGACTTGTAGTTCCCCAAATTCCCCCTCCACTGCAGCCACTAACGCAGCACAGCAGTAGCAGTTATGTGGCTGGTTTGTAGCTTTCAAAGCCTGCCCCTGATCTGCCCAATACAAAACAGTTCTCCATGACAAATGCAATGGAGGAAACCCTTTCCATCCTTTTCTTTAGGATTCCTTAAACATCCATCTGCAGAGACTGCCTGGAAAACACAAAATGGTCTGAAAAACAGAAATTGCAGGCCCCAAGATCTCCAGAGAAAGAGGTTTCTGATTGGGAAGTAGAAAAGGAGAGAGTGAGTGAGATACAGTTTAGAGACTAAATTAGAGACTAGGAATTGTGAGGTCTACAGGCAATATAAGGAGATAAGACCAGGTGCTCACATCACAGGAGTGGGCCCCAAAGGAGATCCTTAAGGTGCAGTATTCCCACAGGGACTGGCAAGTGCTATCCCCCACCTCCAGGAGCTCCACCTCTAAGACCATCCCACCTACCCTAATAACCTTCACCATCCTGAGGGTGGAGTTACCAGCAAGCAACAGACAACCTCACTCACTGGATGAGAAGGGAAATAGGAAAAATACTGAACTCTAGCAGAAACAATCTTTTTATTTTCCTTGAGATTTTTTCTATTATCATTTTTTCTATTTCTTCTTCTTCTTCTTTATTCTCTCTTTTCCTGCCCTCATATCCCCAACATCTGTGAAACCAAATATGTTTTATGAGCTTTTATGTTTTATGAGGACTGGGATGTCTGATTAGTATATTACAGTTGTACTGTATATTCTGTTATCTCCAATTTTTACATTGTTTACTTTTCTTGATTTTTGTTTCTTTCTTTTTGGTACCCTCAATTTTATTCCCACTTACTTTTCTTCCCCAAATCCCTTTCTCTCTTTTCTCCTGCTACTAGCCAACTTCTTTTGATTCCTTTTTCATGCTTTCTAAGATCTAATAACTATATTCTCACTTCCTACCTCCCTAACATCTCATCCTACACCCCACTCCCAGTTCTTTCTTTATCCACCATCAGAAACTATAGACCCTTTTGCAAACCTACTGTTTATATTGTAGATAATAATTGAACTCACCATTTCTGTATATTGTGACAAAACCATAAATGTCTTATAAGCTCTTTGGCTTAAAGCTGTATATCATTTGTATTGGGATCTGTTACTATTGATCTCTCCCATTAAAGAAGAGGTATTGGAACCCTGCAGGGAAACTATAAGCCTATAATATAAAAACTGTATTATCTCAGATCCACAGTGCTAGAATGGAAGACACATGAACAACATGAAAAAACAAGGAAAGAAAGTGCCACAAACAAACCAAGATACTACATTTTAGAATCCCTGGCCAGCACAGCAAAGGAAATGTCAGAGAAGGAGTTCAGGATGTACATAACTAAAATGTTCTGTGAATTAAAGGATGAGATAAATGAGCAAACACAGCCATCTAAAGATTACTTCAATAAAGAGCTACAAAGAAAAATACAGGAAGCAAAAGATTACTTCAGTAAGGAGATATAGATTCTGAAAAAAAAAATCAAACAGAAAACCATGAAATGAATAGTGTGTACAGCTTCTGAAAATTTGTTTTTTTTCTGTTATGTTTGATAACATGTATTTAAATGCAACTTTTGAGAAAAATAAATAAAAATTAAAATTAAAAAAAAAACAAAAAAAAATAAAAATAAAAATAAAAAAATTAAAAAAATAAATAAATAAATTTACTCTGTTAGCAAATTGCCAGTACGCAAAAAAAAAAAAAAAGAAAGAAAGAAATAATAAATCAAATTAAAAACTCAATAGAAAGCATCATCAACAGATTAGATCACTTGGAAGACAGAGCCTCAAACAATGAAGACAAAATATATAATCTTGAAAATAGAGTTGAACACACAGTAAAAGTGGTAAGAAACTATGAAGGGAATATCCAAGAATTATGAGATAACATGAAAAGACCAAATCCAAGAAGTATTGTGATAAAGGAAGGCAGAGTTACAAGCCAAAGGAATGAATAATCTATTTAATGAAATAATATCAGAAAATTTTCCAAACATGATGAATAAATTAGAAAATCAAATACAACCAATTTTCAGAACACCAAATGTACAAAATCACAACAAATCAACATCAAGGCACATTAGAATGAAAATGCCTAGCATACATATTGAGGAGAGAATTTTAAAAGCTTCAAGAGAAAGGAATCAGATTACATATAGGGGTAAACCAATTAGGACCTATGCAGAATTATCAACCCAGACCCTTAAAGCTAGAAGAGCCTGGAATAACATATTCCAAGCTCTAAAAGAAAATGGATGCCAAACAAGAATCTTACACCAGCAAAATTAAGCTTCAAATTTGATGATGAAATAAAAACCTTCCAAGATAAACAAAAGTTAAAAGAATTTACAGCAAGAAAGCCTGTACTAGAGAACATTCTTGGCAAAATATCCCATAAGGAGGAAATGATAAACAACAATGAAAATCTGCAAAGGGAGGAACTACACTAAGGTAAAAGCCAATCAAAGAGAAACCTAGTTGAGTTAAAAACAAAATATAAACCAAATGACAAGAAATACAAAACATGTCTCAATAATAACCCTAAATGTCAATACCCTAAACTCATCAATTAAAAGACATAGACTGGCAGATTGAATTTAAGAAAAAGACCCAACAATATTCTGCCTTCAAGAGACTCATCTCACAGGAAAAGTCAATCACAGGCTGAAGGTGAAAAAATGGGAAAAAAATCTATCACACACATGAACCAAATAAACATCCTCATATCAGAAAAAGTTGATTTCAAACCAAAGTTAGTGAAAAGAGATAAAGAAAGTCATTTCATACTGCTTAAGAAAATTATACATTAACAAGACATAAGAAACTTAAATATCTGTGCCCCAAACAATGGGGCATCTATGTATATCAAACAAACCCTTCTCAATTTCAAGAATCAAATAGACCACAACACAATAATACTATGTGACTTTAACACATCTATCTCACCACTGGATAGAGCCTCCACACAAAAACTAAACAATATATTATAGAATTCAATAAAACAATCAATAATTTAGATTTAACAGACATATATAGAATATTCCATCAACAAGAAAATGCACTTTTTTCTCAGCATCACATGGATCCTCCTCCAAAATAGACCATATGTTATGCCACAAAGCTAGTCTTAGCAAATACAAAAAACTAAAGATACTACCCTGCATTCTATCTGACCATAATGGAATGAAATTAGAAATCAATTGCAAATTAAAGAATACAAGCTACTCCAACACCTGGAAACTAAACAATATGCTATTGAATGATACATGGATGACAAAAGACATCAGGGAAGAGATTAAAAAAATTCTTAGAGGTAAGTGAGAACTCCAATACAACTTACCAAAATCACTAGTACACAATGAAGGGCATGCTAAGGGGAAAATTTATTGCATTAAGCTCACATATTAAAAGAAGAAAAAGATAGCAAATAAATGACCTGACACTACATATCAAATCCCTAGAAAAAGTGGAACAAACCAACACCAAAAGCAGTAGAAGACAGGAAACTAAACTTAACACCAAAAAACCTAACAACCCAATCAATAAATGGGCCAAGGAGCTGAACACAAACTTCACAGAAGAAGATATACAATCGATCAGCAGACATATGAAAAAATGTTCAACATCTCTAACAATCAGAGAAATGCAAATCAAAACTACCCTAAGATTTCATCTCACACCAGTCAGAATGGCAATCATCAAGAATAAAAACAACAATAAGTGTTGGTGAGGTTGTGGGGAAAAAGGCACGCTCATACATTGCTGCTGGAACTGCAAATTGGTACAATCAATCTGGAAGGCAGTATGGAGATTCCTTAGAAAACTTGGAATGGAACCACCATTTGAGCCTGCTATCCCACTCCTCGGTCTATACCCAGAAGACTTAAAAACAGCATACTACAGTGATGCAGCCACTTCGATGTTTATAGCAGCTCAATTCACAATAACTAAACTGTGGAACCAAACTAGATGCCCTTCAATAGATGAATGGATAAAGAAACTGTGGTATATATACACAATGGAATATTATTCAGCAATAAAAGAAAATAAAATTATGGCATTTGCAGGTAAATGAATGAAGTTGGAGAATATCATGCTAAGTGAAGTAAGCCAATCTCAGAAAACCAAATGCTGAATGTACTCATTGATAAGTGGATGCTGATCCATAATGTGGGGAAGGACATGGGAAGAATGGAGGAACTCTGTTCAGAGGGGTTTAAGGGGGGATGGTGCATGGGGACAGTAAAGGTGGTGGAATATGAGGGTCATCATAGCCCTAACTTTGTGTATGACTGCATGAATGTTATGATTCTATATCACTTACAACTGGAGAAATGAAATGTTATCCTCCATCTGTGTACAATGAATCAAATTGCACTCTGTTATCATGTAAGTCTAAATAGAACAAATAAATAAATTAAATATGAAAAAAGATAAGAATCATATGATTTTATCAATTGATGTAGAGAAATCATTTGACAAAATACAGCACCAGTTTATGTTCAAAACACTAAAAAATCTAGAGATAGTAGGAACATACCTCAACATTGTAAAAGCTGTCTATGCTAAACCCAATGTCAACATCATCCTAAATGGAGAAAAATTGGAAGCATTCCCTCTGAAAATGGGAACAGGACAAGAATGCCATCTTTCACCACTTCTTTTTGACATAGTCCTTGAAACTCTAACCAAAGCAATTAGACAGATGACAGAAATTAAAGGGATATGAATAGGACAAGAAGAACTCAAATTATCATTATTTGCCAATGACATGATACTATATTTAGAGGATCTGAAAAATTCCACCAGAAAGCTTATAAAATTAATAAATTAATTCAGCAAAGTAGTAGGGTGTAAAATCAACACCCACAAATCAAATGCATTTCTATACATCAATGATGAATCCACTGAAAGAGAAATTAGGAAAACTACACCATTCACAATAGCCTCAAAAAAATCAAATACTTGGGAACCAATCTAACACGAGAAGTGAAAGACCTCTACAATGAAAACTACAGGACACTAAAGAAATAAAATGAAGAAGACATTAGAAGAGGAAATATTTCCCATGCTTTTGGATAGGCAGAATCAATATTGTCAAAATGGTTGTACTACCCAAATTGCTATACACAGTCAATGTGATCCCAATTAAAATTCCAACATCATTCCTTATAGAAATAGAAAAAGCAATCATGAAATTCATTTGGAAAAATAAGAGACCCAGTATAGCTAAAGCAATCCTTAGCAAGAAGAGTGAAGCAGGAAGCATCACAATACTACAGTTGAAACTATACTACAAAGCTATAGTAACAAAAATGGCATGGTATTGTCACCAAAATAGACAAGTATAGCAATGATACATAAGAGAAAACACAGAGACAAATCCACATGAATACAGTTATCTCATACTAGACAAAGTCACCAAAAATATACATTGGAGAAAAGATAGCCACCTCAACAAATGGCTGGGAAACTGGAAGTCTATATGCAGCAAAATAAAAATAACCTCCTATTTCTCACCATGCACAAAACTCAACTCAAAGTGGATAAAGGACCTAGGAATTTAACCAGAGACCCTATACCTAACAGAAAATAAAAGCAGGCCCACACCTTCATCATGTCATATTAGGCCTAAGTGACAGAAATAAAGGTATCTGTACTAAACCAAGAAGATATGCCCATGAAAAATGTATTTTACAAAAATCTGTTAACATTAAATATCTTAACTACATCTTATGGAGGTACCTGTAATATTATCAAAACTGTGTTGTGTTTACATTCCTGATAACTCTGACAATGTAACTAATATCCTTAAAGCTTTACATTCTCAAATAGAGTCCATCTCCTTAAAAGTCTTGTTATGGGAATAATTTCTTAGCTCTTGCAACACCTGGTGAAAAATTACTGGTTTCTATCATCATCATAATATTCATTGACATGTTTCAGATGCTGCAACATTTATTTTGTATTTATCTCATTCCAGTGCTCATGTATTCTTGTTTCTCTTATAGAAGCACCCACCTCTCAGATGACTTTCCAAACCAGACCTTTTACCATGGACTGCTCAACTGATCCAGAATATTTCTAAAAAGGAAACCCAAACTGCTTGCCCCATGTCACCTCCTCTCAGCCTTAAGTTGCTAGAGAAGTCACCATCCATTTCCCCTTACAGCAGTAAGGGTTCCCTTAATTAGAGAGGGGAATGAGACTGGCACAAAGAACAGGTAGTTGATTAACAAAAAATAAAGGCAATGGGTATATATAGCAATCTCCATCACCAATGCTTTGGCACAAAATAATTCAAGAGCCTTTGATCAGGAAGTTATTGATAATAGACTTGAAGCTAAGTTTAATGCCTTAGAGGCTATGCTAGTGGACTTGGGTGATCATTTACAAAGTCTATTGATGACTTATTGCCATGTTGCTTATTGATTTATTTGTGTAACAATTGTCCCATCCAATAGCTCCCAATGGGATTGGGCAAAGCTAAAGATACATCTATTAGGAATCTATTTGAAATATTAATACTGTTAGTTTAGATCTCTTACAACTGCACCACTACATCAAAATTGTGCAGGAAACCTGGATTCCATCTCCTTCCAGATTTGCAAGAAAGATGTTGGAAGACCTCAATGGTTTTAATCTCATAATATGCTAGAACATACTGGATAGTATCACTTACAACTTATTTTCTTACTCTTAATTCTGGTTTTTTTTAATCCACTGCAAGCTCATCTGATCTCAGTTCCAACAATTCAGAGTAGACATACATTGGTTACATCTTAAGAATAAAAAAGGGAAGGATGTGAATGGAGAGTGGTGACATTGACCATGGTCTTTACTGCATTGGAGATTTGGTTGTACTTTGCCCTGGGAACTTTCTGTGCAAAGGTGCAAGACAAGGTTTCCCAGGAGATATGGTAATATCCTGCCTGAGGAAGTTCTGTGCAAATGCTTAGAACTATATCAGTCTAGATCTTGAGTTCAGACACCACCTGCCAGGGATAGAGTTTTGAGTATAACAAGATAACCACAGTATCCTGCAAGCACTGTGACCTTCAAGCCTGCCTGCTGTGCAGAAACTTTCCCACAAAAAATACACTTTTGATGATAAAATCTACATCACAAATGTGCTGTGCTGACTCTGGGTCCTTGTTCCTACATCAGAGGTTGGTATACCACCTGGTCCCAAATTTCTTTTTGTAAATGTTTTTGCATCTTTCTTAATCTCCTATAACCCCCCAACATGTCCTTAGGATTTGGCTCTGTGTTACAGCAGTAGGTGAGCAAAAAAAAAAAAGTGAAGGAGGGATTTACTGAAATTTAATACTAAACATTCAAAGTGGATGGGGAACTCAAGAGGTTGGATATAATAGAATAAGTAAGAAATCATCAAGTCACAGCCACAGCTGCTGCCACCACCAGTGGCACCAGCCAGAGTGGCCCCTCCAAGAACAAAGTATAGGTATAAGGAAATTAAAATAACTAGCATTTTTAGAAGACCCAGAGTATGTGTGGGTACCACTTGACTAAATTTAATGGCATGTTGCACAATATCCTTGTGCAGGAAATAAACCTCCATCTCCCCAACTGCATGCAAAAGACAGAGGAAGAAAACATTTTGTAGCAATGTCACAGGGGCTGGTAGATGGGGGAGCCAATTCCTAAAAAACCCAAGTTTGGCCTGAAATATAAGTCTGGAAAACCCAAACAGCATGACCTAGACTGTGCCTAAGTGACCAGGAGAAAAAATTCAAACATAGAGAGATATTTATACAGGGAAAACTGATTGTAGAAACCCACCCAGATCTTCCTTTCCCCTTCCAATCTGGCTGCTTGCAGGACCAGCTAGGAGAGACATGTCTGGCCAGGAATTCAGAAAGGTGGGGGTAGGACACATTGAATTTGGGAACTGAACCCAAAACTAGGAAACATGGGGTCTGATGTTGATGTAACAGATGAGGCATTGGCACCTATACCAAATGGGTAGAACACAGGGGAGATTCTTAGGTGTAGTCTTCTAGTGTGGACTGGCAATTGATGGTCCCTTGAGGTGCACTGATATAAAATCTTCAGACAAATTGGCATTCAGTGAAAAACATAAAGCCCACCTAAGCCTGATTCCTACCTACAGGAGTTTTGCATACAGGATTACCATTCACAGTCCAACAATACATCTGGAGGATGGGGTATCATGCTCCAGGAGACCCCACCTGACACTGCTGAGAGGAGAAGCTGAGAATCTTTTAAACTACAATGAAAGCAATTCTTTAACTTTTCATTGAGATTTTATTCTCTGTTTTTCTTTTTTTCCTTTCTCTGTTTAATTGTGACCATGATGGTTCACAGGCATTTATACATACTCATATTTGTATTTTTTGTTATTTCTAGCACTTTTAAAGCCAGTTATTTTTCACCAGTTTTTTTAAGAACAAGTATATTTTGTTAGTATATTTCAGTTTTATTTTGTATTTTTTATATTTTTATTTTATATATATTTTTCTCTCACTTGTCTGTTTCCTTTGATCCACTTTCTTTCTATTCTTCTGCTAACAGTCCATCTCTATTGTTCTCTCTTTCACTCTTCCTTTAATTATTTTCTTCTATCTTTTCTCCTCCTCCCTCAAAATCATCACATTCATTCTGTTCTCTTCCTGTCAATCATTTAAAATTGTAAACCCTTTTGTAAACTCACTCTTCCTATTGTGAGCAATGACGGATTGTATCATTTCTGTTTATTGTGTCAATTAACATTATAGATATCATAGCAGGAACTATGTGGTTTAATGCTGTGTATTGTTTGTACTGGCTAGTTATTGTTTGTCTCCCCATAAACAATGAGGTACTGGAAAAGTTCAGGGACACTATAAGTCCACAGGGTAAAAACTCCACTGCCTCAGATCCATACTGTTACATGGGTAGATTCACAAACAACATGAAAAAGCAAGGGAACAAATCATCTCAAACAAACAAAGATATTCCCATAATGGAATCCATCAACACAATCACAGTGGAAGAAATGTCAGATAAGGAATTTAGAATGTACATAGTTAAACATATTTGGGGATAAATGATGATGTAAGGAGTAATATTAGAGATAAAATTTAAAAAGTGAAAGATCACTTCAATAAAAAGATAAACATTCTGAAAAAAATGCAGAAATCATTTAAATAAAGGAATCAAAAAAAACAAATTACAAATTCAATGCAAAGCATCACCAACAGACTAGACCATTTAAGAGACAGAAACTCAGACAATAAAGACAGAATATATAATCTTGAAAATGAAGTCGACTGTGGAGAAATAATGTTGAGACCATTAACAAAACTTCCATGGAATATAATATAATTTGAAAAGGTAAAATTTGAGATTTATTGAGATAGATGAAAGCTACAATATACCAACCAAAGGAATACACCATGTTTTCAATGAATAATATCAGAAAACTTTCCAAACCTAAAAATTAAAATGGAGAATCAAATATAGGAGGCATATGGAATCCCAAATATACAACATTACAAAAGACCAACATCAAGGCATATTAAATGAAAATATCTAACATACAGAATAAGGAAATAAATTTAAATGCTTCCAGGTAAAATGACAAGTTATATTTAGAGTCAAACCAATCTTGATATCAGCTGATTTCTCAACCCAGGCCTGCAAAGCTAGGAGGTCCTGAAATAACATATACCAAGTTCTGAAATAAAATAGATGCCAACCAAGAATCCTATATCCAGGAAAATTAAGCATCAGATTGGAAGATGAAATAAAATATTCCATCATAAAAAAAAATTGCAACTAGAAACTTGCTGTACAGAATATTGTCAAGAAAATATTCCATGAGATGAAATGGAAGAAAAAAAGTGAAAATCAATGAAGGGAGGGACTACAATAAAGGAATAGTCAATCAAAGAATAAATTAATTCAGATTAAAAATGAGAAATAATCCAAAATTACCAGGAATACAAATCATATCTCAATAATAACCTTGAATATTAATAGCCTAAACTCATCAATCAAAAGACATAGACTGGCAAATTGGATTAAAATACAAGGATCAACAACATGCTATCTTCCAAGAGACTCACCTCATAGGAAAAGACATCCACAGACTGAAAGTAAAAGGATGGGAAAAACATACTACTCACATAGATCACGTAAACAAGCAGGGGTTTCTATCTTTATATCACATAAAATAGATATCAAGCCAAAGTTATGTAGAAGAGAAAAAGAAGGATATTTCATACTGTTTAAGGGAATTATACATCAACAAGACATAACAATCTTAAATATTTATGCCCCAAACCATATAGCATATGTGTACAAAATAAATCCTTCTCAATATCAAGAATCAAATAAACCATGATGCAATAATACTGGATTTCTTTAACATACCTCTCTCACCACCGGATATATTCTCCCAACAAACCTAATAAACTATAGAACTAAAAAATACAATAAATACTTTAGACTTCAGAGACATATATCAAATATTTTATCCATCAATCACTGAATACATTTTCTTCTCAGCAGCACATGAATCTTGCTATAAAATGGCCTATAACTTGTCCATAAAGCAATGCTTAGTAGATAAAAAGTAGAGATAATATCTTGCAATGTATCAGATTATAATGGAATAAAATTAGAAATCAATGATGGAATAAAAAATAGAAGGTACTCTACCACCTGAAAACTAAACAATATGCAATTGGATGACCAATGGATAGCAGAATAAATAGGGATGAAATAAAAAATACTTAGAGGTAAATAAGAATAATACACAACATACCAAAATCTCTGGGACACTATGAAGGCAGGGTTAAGAGGAAAGTTCAAAGCATTGAGCCTATTCATTAAAAGATTAGAAAGTCATGAAATAAATAATCTTATATACATCTCAAATCCCTTGTAAAAGAATAAGAAATCAACACCCAAATCCAGAGAAGACAGGAATTAATTAAAATCAGAGCCAAAATCAATAAAATTTAAACAAAAAATTGAAAACTTGATGAAACAAAAGTTGGTAGTTGGAAAAATAAATAAAACTGATAAATTCTTAGCCAAGTTAATGAAGAGAAAGAAAACTTAAATTACTAAAATTTATGATGAAAAAGAAAATATCAGAACACACACTATTGAAATACAGATGATAATCAGAAACTACTTGAAAATTTATACTCAATAAAATAGAAAATCTTGAAGACATTGACAAATTTCTAGAGAAATGACCAACCCAAATTGAATCCGGGGAACATAGAAAATTTAAACAGATTAATTTCAAGCAATGAAATTAAAGATGCCATCAGAAGTCTACCAATAAAGAAAAGTCCAGGACTAGATGGATTCTCACTGAATTCTACAAGATGCTCAAAGAAGAGCTTACACCAATACCCCTCCAAGTAATTCAAAAAATAGAAAAGAAAGAAATCCTTCTATACTCATTCTAGGAAGCTAGTATTATTCTGATACTAAAACCAAAGAAACATCAAAAAAAGGAAACTTCAGAAGAATATCCCTGATGAACATAGATGTAAAAATTGTTATTAAAATTCTGGAAAATCACATAAAAAACATATTAAGATACTTCACCATGATCAAGTGGGATTTATCCTAGGAAAGCAAGGTTAGCTCAACACATGGAAATCAATAAACACAATTCACCATATCAATAGATTTAAAGATAAGAATCACATGATTATCTTAACACATGCAGAAAAAGCAATTGACAAAATGCAGCACCATTCATGTTCAAAACACTAGAAAGACTAGGGATAGTAGGAACATACTTTGACATTGTAAAAACTGTATGTGCTAAATCCAAGGTCAACATCATACTAAATGGAGAAAAATTGAAAGCATTCCCTCTAAAAACTTGAAAAAGACAATGATGCTCTCTTTTACCATTTCTATTCAACATAATCCTTGAAAATCTAGCCATAGCAACTAGACAGAAGAAAGAAATTAAAGGGATACAAATAGGAAAAAAAGAACTCAAATTATCCCTATTTGCCCACAACATTATTCTACATTTTAAAAACACTAGAAAACTTCTAGAACTCATGAATAAATTCAGCAAATTAGCAGGATATAAAATTAATGCCCATAAATCAATTGCATTCCCATATCAGTGATAAATCAACTGAAAGAGAAATTAGGAAAACTATCCTTTTCAAAATAGCCTCAAAAAATATTTGGGAATCAATTCAACATTGTAGAGGTTAAAGACCTCTACAATGAAGACTACAGAACAGCAAAGAAAGAAACTGGAGAAGCCCTTAGAAGCTGGAAAGACATCCTATATTCTTGGATAGGCAGAATTAATATCATCAAAATGACAATACTACAAAAAGTGCTATACAGATTTAATGCAATTCCTATTAAAATTACAATGATGTTATACATAGAAATGGAAAAAGTAATTATTAAATTCATTTGGAAAAATAAGAGGTCCAGAATAGCCAAAGCAATCCTCAGTGAGAAAAGTGAAGCAGGAGGCATCAATGATATACACTTAAATTATACTACATAACTAGAGTAACAAAAAGAGCATTTTATCAGCACCAAAACAGATACATAGATGAATGAGTATAGAAGGCACAGAGACAAACCCACATAAATACAGTTATCTCATAATAGAGAAAGTTTCCATAAACATACCTTGGAGAAAAGATAGCTTCCTCAACAAATGGTGCTGGGAAAACTGAAAATCCATATATAGCAAAATGAAATTGGACCCCTATTACTCACCTTGCACAAAATCAACTAAAAGTGGGTCAAGGACAGGTATTAGACAAGACACCCTGCACATACAAGATGAATAAGTAGGTCCAACCCTCCATCATGTTTGCTTAGGAACTGAATTCCTCAGCAAGGCTCCTAAGTGGCAGGAATTAAAATCAAGAATCAACAAATGAGATGATATAAAACTAAAAACCTTTTCCACTGCAAAGGAAACAGTCAATAACATACAGAGAGAGCCTGAAGAATGGCAGAAAATCTTTACCATTGCACCTCAGATAAAGCATTAGTCTCTAGGTTATACAAAGAATGCAAAAAACTAAATACCAAAAAAACAAATACCCCAATCAGTAAATGGGCAAAGTAACTGAAGACGCTTCACACAGAAGAAAGGCAATTGGTCAACAAATATATGAAAAAATGTTCAACATGTCTAGCAATTAGATAAATGCATATTAAAACTATACCAAGATTTTATCTCAGGCCAGTTGTTATGTCAAGATTGCTAAATCACTGAGTCAATGTTAAATCAGGAGATGAAACCATCTTTATTCACCAGCTGGTGGTTCAGATTCACCAGCTGGTGGGCCAAGGGGTAGGCAGCAAGTCTACATCCTTTGACCTCCAAGGGTCAGAGTAGGTCCTTATAATCTAAAACCACACTAATCCTAAGTGGCAGTTGCTATGATTTGAAACTATAAGCAAACATCATGAGATCTGAAATCATAAGCAGAAGAAGTGGGTCAAAATGGCCCTAGTTGAGTACAAGTTCAAAAATGGTTAATAATGTCTAGAAAATTATTCTCGGACAGGGTACACTGTCCAAGAGAAATGGGAACCAAAAAGAGAACAATTTTACATTCTATAAGAAGAGCAGAAACATCTGTATTTCTAATCAGGATGTTGCTAAGCAGGATCAGGATGGCAGATGTGGAGTTTTCTCATAGGAGAAGCATTTCTTACATAACATGGAGTTTCAATCTGCTTTGAATGTCCAGTTTTAAATTCAAGTTAAGGTCCCATTCTTATTTTCTTATTTACTTATTTATTTATTTTTTGTTCATCCACTTGGTAGAGAAACTGCCTTCTTGCTTTCTTGGTTTCAAGCCACAGATCAGTGAGAAACATGACCTCCTCAATTCTACCATCTTGAAAATATCCCCATTCCAAGTTTTCTAAGAAATCTCCATACTGCTTTCCAGAGTAGTTCCATCAATCTGCAGTCCAACCAGCAATACATGAGAATACCTTTTTCCAGAGATTTTCACCAACTTTTACTCTTACTTGAATTCTTGATAATTGCTATTCTGACTGTGTTATGAGCCAGGCTGTATGCACAATGCCCAGACTCTATTTTTCCCTGAGATTTTCTTTCCTTATTTCTTTCTTAATTTCTCCCTGTCCTCCTTTCTTCCTTTCTGTGGTAATGGGTATTGAACTCAGGGCTTTGTGTGTGTTAGGCAAGTACCCTAAAACTGAGCTATACTCCCATCTCTTAAAATTTTTCTTTAACTTTTAAGACAATGTCTCACTAAATTGCCCGGGCTGTCATCAAACTTGCAATCCTCCTGCCTCAGTCTCCTGAGAAGATGGGATTACAAGCATGTGCCACCAAGATTGGCTTGCTATTATTTCATTTTTGCTTTTTAGATATTTTATTAGTATATTAGAGTTATGAATAACAGTGGGGTTAATTTTGACATAGTCATACATGTTTGTAAAATAATTGGCTCCATTTCAATCCCCAGAACCATTAAATTTCCTTCTTTTGTCCCTTGCCCTGCTCCCTTTCCTCTTTTATACTGGTCTTTCTTTTATTTATTTATTTTTAAATTAGATCTTTTTAGATATACATGAATGTAGAGTATAATGTTGTATACTCATACATGCACATAGCATAATTTGGTCAATTTTATTCTGAAGTTCTCCCTTTTACCATACCTCCTCCTTCTCCTCAATCTCCTTCCTCTGCTCTACTGTTCTCCCTTCTAACCTTTTTTAAAATGGCATTCTCCATTTTTAAAAAAATCCCTATTTCTCTTTAGCTATGAAAGGAAATATTCATCATTTGACTTTCTGTGTCTGACACATTTTATTTAGTATAATTCTAATTTCATCCACTTACCAATAAATTCTTCTTTTTAACAGAGTCAAGCTCCACCTTGGTTATAGCACATTGTCTTTAATGGATTACCTCATTGGGCAACTGAGCTGGTTCTGTAATTTGGCTATGGTGAGTCTTCCAATTGTTAGATAAATAACTTTAAAATTTCCACAATTGAGCATGACATTTTCTGTGAGATTTTATTCATGAATTTCTGGCATTCATGTAAATCCTTGTGTGTGTAATCTGTTGTGAGTTTTTATCATGAGAGCATATAAAACTTTGTAAAATGATTTCTCTGTGCTTTTGAGATAATCATGTCATTTTGTTATTTTTATTATGATACACCACATTCTTTTTCATTTTTGTGGATTATTTTTGGTTAAACATGACAATAGAATTCATTTTCACATAATTATAGAAGCATGGGATATAATTTGTTCTAATTCAATCCCTGGTACTTCTCCTTCTCCTTACCTCCTACCTCCCTGTTCCGTTTTCTCTACTGATTTTTCTGCCACTTAGTTTTTTTTTTTATTAGTGTCTTGTGAATGAACATCACAGTGAGATTCACCAAGGCATATTCACATATGTACATAAAAAAGTTAGGTCAGATTAATTCCACTGTCTTTCCCTATCCCTCCATTCCCTTCATTCTCCTTTGTCTATCTCACCAATATTCCTTCTATTATATTTTATTCTTATCCTCCTTTTTTGAATTAGCTTCCATATACCAGAGAAAACATTTGATTTTTTGACTGTGACTGGCTTATTTCACTTAGCATGATAGTCTCCAGGTCCATCTATTTACTAGCAAATATCATAACATCATTCTTATTTATGGCTGACTAATACACCATATTGTATATATACCACATTTTCTTTATCAGTTTATCTCTTAACAGCCACCTACATTGGTTCCATAGCTTAGCTATTGTGAATTGTGCTTATGTAAAAACATTGATGTGGCTGTTTCACTGTATTATGCTTATTTTAATTCTTTTGAATATATACCAAGTAGTGGGATAGTAGGATCATATGGTGGCACCATTCCTAGTTTTTAAGGAATCTCCCTAATACTGTCCAAAGTAGTTGCACTAATTTGCAGTCACATCAACAATGTATAAGTGTACCCTTTTCCCCACATCCTTACCAACATTTATTCTTATTTGTATTCTTTTTTATTTGTTCTTTTTAGTTATACATAACAATAAAATGTATTTTGGTATATTATACATACATAGAGTATAACATTCTAATTAGGATCCTATTATTTTGGTTGTACATGATGTGAAGTTACCCTGGCTCTGTATTCAAATACAAGAGTAGCAAAGTTATGTCTGATTAATTCTGTTGTCCTTTCTATTCCTCTCTCTTCTCCCCTACATTTATTTCCATTTGTCTAATCCAATGGAATTCTATTCTTCTCCCCACACTGTCTTTTTGTGGGTTAGCATCCATATATCAGAAAGAACATTTGGTGTTTGGATTTTTTGGACTGGCTTATTTCACTTAGCATGATATTCTCCATTCCATCCATTTAATGGCAAATGCCACAATTTTATTCTTCTTTATGGTTGAGTAATATTCCACTGTGTGTGTGTATATATACATGTATATATACACACATATACATACCACATATTCTTTACCCTTCATTCATTATAGGACACCTTGGTTAGTTCCATGGCCAAGCTATTGTAAATTGAGCTGATATTAACATTGATGTGGTTGTGTCACTGTAGTATGCTGATTTTAAGTCCTTTGGGTATACACTGAAGAGTGGGATAATTGGATCAAATGGTTCCATTCCAAGTTTCTCAGGAATCTCCATATTACTTTCGATAGTGGTTGCACAAATTTGTAGTCCCACCAGCAATGTATGAGATTACCTTACTCTCCAATGCTCAGCAACATTTATTGTTAATTGTATTCTTGATAATTTTCATTCTGACTGGAGTGTGATAAAATCTAAGTGCAGTTTGTTTGTTTTTTTTAATTTTTTTTAGTTGTTGATGGATTTTTTTATTTTATTATGATTTATGTGGTGCTGAGGCTCGAACCCAGTGCCTCGCGCATGCTAGGCAAGCGCTCTACCACTGAGCTACAGCCCCAGCCCCCTAAGTGCAGTTTTAATTTGCATTTCTCTAATTGCTAGAGATGTTGAACACTTTTTTATATATTTCTTGACCATTCATATTTCTCTTCTGTAAAGTTCCTGTTCAGTTCCTTTGCCCATTTATTTATTGATTGCATTTTGGGTTTTGTTTTGTTTTGGTGTTAAGTTTATTGAGTTCTTTGTATATCCTGGAGGTTCATTCTTGATTTAAAGTGCAGGTGGTAAAGATATTCTCCCATTCTGGCTCTCTCTTCACCTTCTTAATTGTTTACTTTACTTTGAGGCAGCTTTTAATTTTGATACCATTCCATTTATTGATTCTTGATTTTGCTTCTTGCAGTTTAGTAGTCTTGTTACAGAAGTTTATTCTTAAGCTGACATGATGGAGAGTTGGTTCTACTTCTTCTCCTAGTAGGTCCAGGGTGTCTATTCTAATGCCTAGGTCTCTGATCCATTTTGAGTTATGTACAGGCTGATTCATAGAGGAGTAATTTCAGTTTGATACATATTGATTTCCAGTTTTCCCAGAACCATTTGTTGAATTGGCTACATTTTCTCCTATGTATTTTTATGACACCTTTGTCTAGTATGAGGTAATTGTATTTATGTGAATGTGTCCCTCTGTCTTCTATTTGTCTTCATGTCTGTTTTAATGCCAATACCATGTTGTGTTTGTTACTCTAGTTATGTAGTATAAGTTGAGGGGGTTACTAGGGATTGAACTCAGAGGCATTTGACCACAAGCCACATCTCCAGTCTTATTTTTCTATTTTATTTAGAGACAGAGTCTCACTGGGTTGCTTAATACCTCAATTTTGCTGAGGCTTATGTTGAACTCACAATCCTCTTGCCTCAGTCTCCCAAGCCACTGGCATTACAGGCATGTGCCACTTCACCCAGCTGTAGTATAATTTAAGGTCTGGTATTGGGACCTTAAAGGAGGTATTGGGATGCCTCCTGCTTCACTTTTCTCACTGAGGATTGCTTTAGCTATTCTGAGTCTCTTATTTTTCCAAATAAATTTTGTAATTGTTTTTTCTATTTCTATGAAGAACATCATTGGGATTTTAATAAAAATTTATTAACTCTGTATAGCACTTTTGGTAGTGTGGCCACTTTGACAATATTAATTCTGCCTATCCAAGAACATAGGAGTTCTTTTCATCTTCTAAGGTCTTCTTCAATTTCTTTCTTTAGTATTCTGTAGTATTCATTGTAGAAGTCTTTAACCTCTTTTTTTTTTAATTTTAATTTTTATTTATTTTTCTCAAAAGTTGCATTTAAATACATGTTATCAAACATAACAGAAAAAAAACAAATTTTCAGAAGCTGTACACACTATTCACTGAAAACATTTGTTGAGGCAAATAGAAAAAAAAATTATTACAATCATAATTTTTCTAACTTTGCACAAAATTATAAGCAGATTA
>PVHX01023999.1:0-24771 GCA_004024805.1 Geosciurus inauris
ACATCTTCTACATCATTTTGACCTCCCACAAAGTTACAGAGGTATTAACTCTGAAGGTATTAGATGAATGAATGAGGTGCAGTGTCAGAAGTCTTCAACAATGTCAGGAGACAAAGCTTTTAGCATGTATTCTGCTATGACATGACTGTAAGTTTAGATGTTTCTCTCTCTCTCTAAGCTTTAACTTCTTTCTCAAAAAATCATGGCACTGCTCTAAATTTCCCTAAGTGAATGAGTTCTGAGCCTGTTTCTAAAGGTAACTGGTCCTTCTCAGTAAATAAACGAGCAGGACACAGAAGGTTCCAGGCTACCGCATTGTGAGAATGGAGTGGCCCAGGCTAAGGGACCAAGGTCTCTCAGGATTCAGGCCACAGAATGAGCTGCCTCTTCTGCTTCTGGGATGTTTGAGCTTCAAAAACTCATGAAAATAGACCATTAAATCTACAAGATACCCTAAAGAAATACATGGTCTGAATTCTCTCACATCACAGGTGAAGAAAGTTAGAGTCCTGGAGGCTCTGTCCCTCAGCCACTCCTCCCAGCCAAGGCTGGGACTCAGGTTTCCTAGCTCTAACCCTGTCACGTCACTCTGAATTAGCCATATGGTATCTTTTCCATGCTTAGTCTTCTCCAGGATTAAAATTACCTATACATAACCATTACAAGCATATATAAGCCCCAAATTTATTTTGTCTATTAGATTAAAAGTTCTTAAAAATGTTTTTTGTTTTCAAGACAAAAAAAAAATGTTTTGCTTCATGCCTTTTTCCTCCATCAGCTGTAGCAGACAACTAAATCAACCCTGCTTCCTCTTTGCTCTTTAAGATGCATATTAAACATGGTGATCACAAAATTCATTGTGACCAGGGTCCTAGTCTTCCCTTCTTGACCTGTTGATAGAGGTGTTTTAGGTTTTGCCTCTTTTTCAGGTTTTCTCTACCAAATTTCACCAAGCAGATACCAACAAATGAACGTTCAAATCCCAAGACACAGGTTATCTACAGTTACTGGGTTGGTATGGCTTCAGCCTACAAAATAGGAAATCAGAGAGAAAAATCAGCATGAGATACGAATAGCTATCGAGGCTGACACATCTAAAAAGGGTAGACATCACTGGGTTGGAACAAAGGATGCCGAAGGAAAGGGGGGACTCAAGTGAAATCAAAAATCCTCACAGAGACTGATGACACAGAGAAAAAGAAAAAGAAAAAGGTAGCTATGCCATTGTTCCATTCATTCATTCACTCAATGTACACTTACTAAGTAGTGGAAACATGCCTAAATGGCAAAATAAAGCAGGGACATGGAGAAATGAAACAGCCTCCTCTGCAACCACCCACCACTCAACAGGTGAATAGTTAGTTACTGCTAATCTGGAATTAGTCTACCACCCATACACACACACACACACACACACACATGCCCACCCAACCTTAGCTCTCCTGGGAGAACTTGACACTATAGTTAAAGTGACCATTCTTCCTGTTTTACCCTAGACAGTACACGTCTGTTTGTTTTCCTGGTATAGTTATTGATAGTGCCTTCTTCCACATCAAAATTGTCCTAATCTGGATGATAAACTATATGGCTATCTAACTTCATGTCTGATCACAAAGGAAATTGCCATCCAAGGAGAGGCTATGTATTAGGGAAGACATTTATGTGCTAGGGGAAAAGGGAAAAGAGATTCAGAGGAGGGGCGTAGACTGAAAAGGAGCTCATCTAAACAGGAGGGGAACATGAACTACAGGCTGATCATAGTGCTTCTTCAGCTTGACGTGAGTGACTAATGAGACTTCTGGGGAACTTATTTTTTATTAGACTTTATTTCTTAAAGCAGTTTTAGAATCATAGCAAAATGTGGCAAGAAGTATAGTGAGTCCCCGTATATCTTCTGCCCCCACATAAACACAGTCTCCATACCCTCCCACAGCACCCCTCCCACAGAGTGGTATATTTACTACAACTAATGAACCAGCCCTGATACATCATTATAACCCAACATCTATAGATCACTTTAGCATTCACTCTTGGTACTGTATATTCTATGGGTATAGACAAATATATAATGACATGTATCCAACAATATAGTATTACACTGAGTGGTTTTCTTGCTCTAAAAACCCTCTGTGCTCTATTTATTCATCCATATGGAAGGCCAGAATGAGATGAAGTTGTATTTCCACGTCCCCTGTCCCAGTATGTTAGACTGGTAAAATAACTCTTCAGGTCTTGTTAAGCAGAACAGAACGCTCCAGTATGTATCTGGATGGTTATTTTCCCTTTCCCCTCCAGGAAGCCCAAGGATTTTTTTTTCTGGTCTTCATTATAAAAACCTGATAGAGCTCTACAAGGTAAATCTCACAAAAGTGTAAGGACTCCCCCAGAGACTGAATGGCCCTAGAATTTCTACCTCCAAAACTTGTCCACACGGAGCCTCCAGCAACTCATCAACAGCAGTTCAGGTTTTCCTACCGCAGTATTGATTTTCACAGTGGCTTCTGTTCCTCTAAGTTATGATTCTCTGTATTCTCTGTATGTGTCTCTGATTATGGAAGCAGAAATTTGCCCTGACACCTCACTTCTAGAAATATGTTGAACATATTGTTTTTTGTTTTTGTTTTTGTTTTTTGATGGAATGAGGATTTCTAAGCTTCTTACATGCTGGATCATAAAATTTCCTTTTAACAAAATAGCCATTATGGTCAAGAGAGAAAGAAACTGTGCATGAGTTTCCAGAGCTTCATATTTGGATTCAAAACCCAGTGTCATCTCTTGTGTGTTACTAATCTATGGGCAATTTACTCTACCTGCTTTAATCTAGCTCCTAAAAAAACGGTGGGGGCATATTGATACATAGTTTTGAGACCCAATCAATACACACATGCACACACCCACACACACATATATATGGTGAGTCATAAGTGTTTAGTAATTGTTCATTCCTATCCCTTTCCCCTTATCAGGTGCCACAATAAATCACTTAATCTCTCTGAGGCTAGTCCTTTATCTTTCAGATGGGGATAATTATGCCTAACCTTCCAGCCTCATAGCATGTTTTGATAATCAAAGAGTTGATGCATATCACGGTACTTTAAAAAAAAGAAGATACATTGTTAAACAAAGGCAAAGCAATAATATTAGCACCATTATAATAATTATTATTTTCATTCCATATATTCAATGCTGCACCTGACTCATCTGCCTTTATAAAGTTTAACACTAAATCATAAAATTCTTACATGGCATTCCAGTCTGAACTCATTTCCAAATCAAACTGGTTATTTATGTGCTTTGACATATGTTTTCTTCAATAATCAAAGCTTTTGTCTCTAAGAATCTATAAGACTTGTCAAAAGAGTTTTCTATCACCTGCCCTGAATTTTGTAAACCTGGGCCATAGAATACTACAAACACAAAGACTGCAAGTTCTCCTCTCACCCCAAGGTAGTCATTTAGTCTTATGTTCACAGATGCCAGTACTGTGCCTCTACTCTCTGTGGATTCAGATGACGTCATGCGATTAAGCATACAGACCATCAACAATCCAAGACCCAGGACATTACAGTGAACACCCTATACCAGTACGCTGGAAGACAGGGAAGAGCCTCAGAAGTCATCAAGTGTCATTCTTCATCATCCTCATTTTATGGGCAATTCCCCCCAGAGACTTCCCATGTTCATGAATATACCACTTAATATCTTGACCTTGCCAGGTGTACGTGATCAACCCACCACGCGCATAACTCTAAGATCTAAAATAAAGTCACCAGTGTCTCACCGTTCAATAACTTCCATAAATATTCTCCTGGAGCTCATCTCCTTGGGTATGCCAAAATTAGGTCTTTTGCCCAGAAGAGGAGCTACCCACAACCCCAAAATATGTTCCTTTTCCCTGAACCCTTTTCTGCTACTTCAGATAGCACTGTCACATGATAAAAAGCATCTTACGCAATTACTTGTTAATAAACTGTACCCATTGGTTTGTCTTTCTTAAAAAAAAAAAAAAAAAAAAAAATGCTCCTATTGCCTGATCTTGTAGAGTCAGCAATTTTCTTTATGGTGGTGTTCATTACTATCCTCAAAATAATCCCATGCACAGTAATGCTTCCTCAGTGTGAGGTTTCTCTTCTTCATAGAGTTTGCTTTTCACTGTAGCTGCTGAGCGGCATAAATCAATACAATGCACACCATAAACACCACAAGTGCTAACCCTGCCAATTGGTTCTCTTTAATTGGTTTCAGCTAAAAACCTGTAAACCTATTTGAAGTGAAAAGGCAGACAAATCAAAGGAAAGATGAATGACCCAGAAGGCCTTGCTGAGCCAGGGGTTGCAAGCTTCAATGAGGTATTTTTCATCTCTGTTGTGAGTTTTTTTCCATTTCTTTCTGGATCCTTTTTAAGTCCCAGGTACTATGGTTCAGCAGCCTCAAAATTTATAATTAAGAGAAGGACAGTGTAAATACTCCAGAGACTGCAAGGCACATATTAGTGATTGTGCTAACGGAGAAGGCAACTTGAACAGAATAAATATCCCCCACAATTAATGTGATGTTGGCAAACTTCATGTTTAGCTTCTCTACAAGTAACTCAAGCCCTGATGAACTCTTCCTCCAATGTCACACATAAATGGCAGGCTTGCTGTACATTTTTGTCACCATGCTGAGCTTTAAAAACCCATGGCTTTGTTTTGTTTTGAAATTCATCTACTTTTTGATTTGCATTGCTACAAGGAGCGCCTGTGGTTCTGAGATATTGTCCATTTGTTTATCCACACTGACAACAGTGCCTCAGGACTGCTCAGTTCCCAAAAGCCTATATCATTCAGCTGAGACTAACTGAGGTGACTGGAGGAAGCCTTGTCACCTGAGGGACTCTAGGTCAAAGGTCTGTGGAGATGGCCTCACCACTAGACTGGTCCTGAGTTGGCCACACTCCACATTCTTCCCTTTGCCTTAGGTGAATGCTCTAGTCAAGCAAATTACTTACTAGTTCATGATTAGAGCCACTGAGCCTAGGACCCTTTTCTAGAAGGTTCCAAATCTTGTCAAGCATGCAATGATATTTGAAAAGGAGAGCACATGTGTTCAACACACAATGAATTAAAAATGTGTGCTAAAGCAGCCATGGAGAAATCCCCTGAATGGAACCATATCAAGACTGACATTCACAGAAGGGCCTGTCAAATAGTAAGATGTGTTTGCATGCATACACACACACACACACACACACACACACATGCACGCACAATGTGGAAGGAAACAAGCATTCATTGGGGTTGTGTGGGCTGTGTTTCACAGGCAGGGCCCTCTCTTAGGCAGTTGCCACATCCAAATTTGCATTTTCAGTAACACAAGCATTTTATCAGACTCTTGAAACAGCTTTTACCTTCCATTTAATTTAAAAAAGGGTTGTAGCCAAATTTGAGGAGAGCATTCATGCCAAAGTGGTCCTGAACTCAGTGCATAAATCTTGCTCTCAATTCAGTGAGTACAAATGCAATCATCTGGTAGATTCATTCAGATCTTTTTTTAATGTTATTTCAATTCTCATTAGCAATCTACCAAGTTACTAATGTAGTTTTCAAGGAACACTGTGAGGCTGAATTTCTAGCCTACCTCTGGGATGAGACTGATGGTGGAAAGTCTATGCCATCCAGGGCTTAGATGCATCTAGAAGGAAAATACCTAGTTTTTAAGCCTAACCAGCCATTATGGCTTCCCTTTTACTCATGGACTCGGAACAGGCTACACAGAACAACTTAGAGCCACCTGTGTAGGTCAAGGTAAAATAATGTTGAAACACTGAGCCCAGTGATCCTGGTTTTTATATATGTCATCCGTATTATCTTCCTGCATTCTTGTATCCTGTGAGGACACATCTTCCTCCTTCACCATCTCATTAGGTAACACGGGAGCAACATCATTTATTGTAGTCACCTAGTTACGCCATTCTAGGATGACTTCAGAAAACTGTTTTCAAGTCAACAGATCACAAAGCACCCCATATACTGGCTTGCTATTTCTTGTGAAGTTTTCTCCCAGTCTATGAAGTTACTGCTATGTAGATTGGAATGGGGCAGGTGGGGAAGCAGTTGGGTGTATGACACCTAGAAATAATAGAAAATGGTTTATTTTATAGCCTATTTTATGAATTTACTGGGAATTTTTAAAAATCACCTTATCAATCCTGTTTCAATGAATTGAGCTATATAAAATATACTGCAGGAAGATGGCAGGGGATTTTCCACAGATGTGCTCACCTGGATGCTCAGAGGATTATTAATTTTCTTTAATCTGTTCATCAACACACAGAAACAGCTAGATTTCTGAGCACAGAATTGCCTTCCCAATTTTCTTTTCCCCTAACATCCCTACCGCCACCAAATCTGGAAAACCAATTATCTGGGCTTTGGCAAATGCCATGTTGACAATCCCTCTCTAATTGTAGGCTCATAGAAGGAGATATTGAAAATGGAATTCTTCTGATCTACCTCCCATTCCACTTTTTCTTTTTCTTTTCTCTTTCCATGGCTTATCTCATGTTTAATCTTTAAAGTGAAGATAAGTCTCTACAGGAAAAGCCAAATATCCCCTTAACGCAAGTATTTAAATCGCTTAACCTTCCCATGAAAATCATTTCTATTTAGCTAAACAGCTTAACTACTAATGCTCATTGAAAGAGAATAAATGCAAGACTTCAGAAGGTTGAATGGCTGTGCCAATTTCTAGCTATAATTAAGGTGTTTACTGTACCAGAGTCACCATGATGTTGAACTGGTCTCCCCTGAGATGGAACGAGCTGGGGGTATGTATTCAGAATGTGGGGCTTATTGAGAATGCATTACTGCTGCCTTTCCTGCTAACAGATCCAATTCCCATTCATTCTTCTTGCACCAGCCCTGAAGAATCAAAATAAGTCCATGATAATGCAGCCAGAGAACTGCATAGGCTTAGTCAAGAAGCCTAACAATACACCAATGTCTTACAGCTTCCAAAGAGCCACTAAAAACACTTTTCTTTGTCCCTAAACATTAATGCATTCTAGCCAAACATCACCTTCAAAGTTGTAGTAAATTTTCTTCCTTCTTCTTTAACCACATGACCTATTTTGGGAAATTAATCTATCCACCTTTCTTTCTTGTTCCTTCACTGTTTCTATCTACTCCCCAAGTCAGGATCTCATCCAAGAGCAAGTGCCCAGATGTCTTCTCCATCCAGCCCACCGTTACCGAATGCCTCACTGCAGTTCAGAACACCAGCTCCTTCAGTGTACTTTGGGGGTTTGTGCTCTCACAATTCAATGAATTTGAAATGTTTCCCCTTATCTCCAACCAGTGCTTGGCTTGTCGTGGAGAAACAGAGAAAGGGAAGACTTAACGTGGCAGTGTTATTCCAGGCATCGGCACTTTCCTTGTCTCCTTTTTCAGTATTAACCAAAAGCATGATTTCTTTTTTTAATAAGAACAATGCAGTGAAAGTGAGACAGGCTGAAATTCTGGGAAGCAGTCCCCAGTGGCTTCCAAAACAAATGCATCAACATTCTTGTTTAGCACCACCTGCAAGAAAATCCTATGGTCAGCGTTCAGGCTCAATAATGTAAAAATGAAAATTATTAGTTGGGAAGTGGGTTTCAGGATCAGGTCTACAGAGGACAACCATAAACAACAGAATCATCCCTTGTGGAGATAAAATCTTCAGAATACCTTATAAGCATGCTATATTTGGAATTCGTGTATTAACTTCATTCCCCTTTGAGCAACACTCATCCTTCTAAATCAAACAGCTTTCAAATACAAGCTCAACTTTGTGAATTATGGAAATCTACAATCGGTTTTTCCCAGCCAAAGTTGCTCTAGAGAATTGAGGATCATAGAAAATGATTCAAGTGACTATTTTCTAAATACTCCCAAGGAGGTGTACTTACTAATACTGTTCCAGATACAGAGAAAATAAGTTAATTTATCATATACAATGGATACCTTAGGCTAGGACTTAATTCTCTAGCAAACCTTGAGAAAATCTGCTAGATGCTTTGAAGAACCTAGAAGTGTCATAATAAGCTAATTTGAATAGGGTTTCAAGGTCTTCCTCCAATATTATAGTGTCATGACTACCACTATTACAACTACCACTAGTAATAGATGAAGAATAGCTTTCATGTGCTGAGTGCCAACCATGTATCAGTCATGGTGCTGGGCATTTAAACCCATCTGATCATTTAAACAACATTATAGCAATATGAGGTAAGCATTATAATTGTCTCATTTGACAGAGAAGCTCCTTGGCAAAAACCAAATTTGATTCTGTTTGACCCTTAACCACTAGAGAGTAGGGGGAAATGATTTTCCTGAGAAAGGTGTCAAGAAGTGGTAAAGTTAGGGAACTGACAGAATGTAGGGATAAATCCTCTTTAGGAGTAAGTAGGATGGGGAGAAGGTCAACGTGGAAGATGGATTGCGAGTTCAAAGCCAGCCTCAGCAACTCTACAAGGCCCTAAGCAACTCAGCAAGATTCTGTCTCTAAATTTAAAAAAATACAAAAAAAGACTGAGGACATGCTTCGGTGCTTGAATGCCCCTGGGTTCAATCCCCAGTACCAAAAAAAATAAAGATGGAAGATTGATTGGTTAATAACCACAACCAAAAGATTAAGGCACAAAAACGGGTGGTGGGGGGAATGGGAGGGATCCCAGAAAAAGGACTGGGACCTGAAAGCCAGAAACCAATGAGATTCAGGTTCTATAGCAATAGTCCAAATGAAAATCAAAGGAGCATTTAAAAATGATAAGTAAATCTAAGATCTTCCCTTCAAGAAAAGTATAAAGATTCATTTCTTTATATTTATCCTAAAGAATTAGTCATTATACTATAGCAATACATGTGTACCCATGTGTACCTACATTTATAGCAGCACAATTCACAATAGCCAAACTATGAAACCAGCCTAGGTGTCCATCAGTGGATAAATGGATAAAGAAAATATGTTATATATACACTATGGTGTTTTAGTCAGTCATAAAGAATAAGGAAAGTATGTCATTTGCAGGAAAGTGGATGGAACTTGAGAATATTGTGTTATGCAAAATAAGTCAAATTCAGGAAATTAAGGGTCCTGTTTTCTTTCATATGTGGATGCTCCTGAGGAAAAAAGAAAAGAAAGGTGAGAGCAGAGATCTCATGAAAATCAAAGGGAGATCAGTAGAGGAAAAGGACAAGGGGAAAGGGAAGGGGAAATATCGTGAAGTGATATTAGCCAAATTACATTGTTATATTGTGTGCATGTATGAATATTTAGCAACATCATGTACAAATATAATGCGCCAATTAAAATATGGAAAAGAAGAAAAGTATAAGCCGTGCGCGGTGGCTCAAGCCTGTGATCCCAGCACTTAGGGAGGCTGAGACAGGAGAATCGCGAGTTCAAAGCCAGCCTCAGCAATGGCGAGGCGCTAAGCAACTCAGTGGGGATGTGGCTCAGTGGTCGAGTGCCCCTGGAGTTCAATCCTCCATAACCCCCCTGCCCAAAAAATGAAAAGTATGAAGATTGGAACAACTGAAGGGGATCAAAACACACATGCTACTCTAAAATAACACTGTGGCATATTGATTATTGTAATCTGAAGGCAACAACAGAAAGAAAGAAAGATAGAAAGAAAGAAAGATAGATAGAAAGAAAGAAAGAAAGAAAGAAAGAAAGAAAGAAAGAAAGAAAGAAAGAAAGAAAGACTCTGACTATCTTAAAGTGTGCATAAATTTCCTGTGAGAAAAGTGCCCTATCTGTACCAGAAGAAGGATATCTTATCAATGCAATCAAGGGTCGATGCTGAGATGAATCTATGCAAATCTACTAAAATAACTCTCATCTTCCACTAGCCTCCCTCTGTATAATTCCGAGTACCTTTCCCATACTTGGTTGTTCATAGCCCAACCACCTTTTCTTTTGTCTTCTCACATCCCCACAATTTAACGCATTCGTTGTTAAAATGGTATACAACCTCTCAGGCATATCCACTTTGGGGTCTCTGCTTCTTCCATATGAAGGCCCTGAGTCCATGTAAAACATCATCAAATACAACTCATCACCCTTTCTCTTGTTAGACTGTCCTTTGTCAGTTTAATTCTCAGGCCCAACCACAGAACCTAAGTGGATAAAGGGTACTCTTTCCTCCCCGCACATCTACTCTCTTTCCCCACTGCCTGTGCCTTCTTTTGATGCCCGAGAGAGTGTCTGTAACGTGCCTCTTCAAACACAGGAAGTAGGTATAAAGAAGAAGAAAGAAAGATGATATGTCCATCAAAAACCACTGGAAGTAGTACAATGTTGTCTTAGAATCGGCTAAAATTGAAAGCAATATTATTCAAGATAAAAGTTCACACCTACAGCCCCATTTCCCTTCATGTCTAACAATCTCTTGCCCGCTTTTCCCCCAGACAAAACCCTGCTTCTAAGATTTGACAGCTATATAGAATGAACTAATTTCCTTTTTAAAAATTTTATTTATTTATTTATTTATTTATTTGTTCTAATTAATTATACATGACAGTAGAATGCATTTTGACGCATCATACATAAATGAAGTATAACTTATTTGTCTGGTTGTACATGATGTAGAGTTACAGGTTATGTAAACATATATGCAATAGGGTAATAATGTCAGATTCATTCTACTATCCTTCCTACCCCCATGCTCCCTCCCCTCCCTTCACTCCCCTCTGTTTAGACCCAAATACCACTATTCTCCACCTCTCCCTTATTGTGAATAAGTATCCACATATCAGAGTAAAAATTCAGCCTTTGGTTCTTTGGGACTGGCTTATTTCATTTCGTATAATATTCTCCAGTTCCATCCATTTAGTGGCAAATGCTATAATTTTATTCTTCTTTAAGGCTAATCAATATTCCATTGTGTATGTATACCACAGTTTCTTTATTCATTCATCTGTTGAAGGGCACCTGGTTTGGTTCCATAGTTTAGCTATTGTGAATTGAGCTGCTATAAACATTGATGTGGCTGAGTCAGTGTAGTATGACTAATTTCTAAAGAAATACAACATTCTAATGCTATGAAAGTCAAATCAAATGCTCTAGATGGAGACATCCATGTGAAAAACCTGCTAGCTCCCATTTTGTAAAACTGTTTCAATGGTAGACTGGATCGGTTTGACTGAGAGACTCAAGTTGCACTTGTTTAAAGTTCTGCGAAACATTAGACTTAAAGGTGTTGGATATCCAGGACATAGCATTTTTCTTTGTGAATAGTATTTTATTGGATGCAAAACTCCATAGGTTATAAGATGCATCATTAGTATGTGTATCTAACACAAAAGAACTGACAAAGAGTTGTTATTTAAACTATAAGCAACCACTAACTGTAAGAGACATTTGATTTTAGAGATGTTTATGTGGGAGAGGATGGGAAGTGTCTGAGAAAAAATGAAACATGGCAACTTTTTGTCCTTGATTGTCCCTGAAGAAATTTGGGGGCTCCTATATGAAAACATACATCAGCTTAATGCTTACTAGGACATTCTGGCTGAGGGACATAACACCATTGCTGCTTTTTCCTGCTTTGAATTAGGTCCCAGCCCTATGAACACTGAGGACTGTGGTCCATAGGTCTTGGGCATTCTCCTGGGAAATCAGCACAAGTCTAAGCAGAAAGTGCTCAGTCATTGGCTTCCCTAGATTACAAAGCATTCCACACGAAAGCAGCATGTTCTCTGCACCACCTGACACATGCCACACTCAGGAGAGAGGCAGGCAAGAATGTTTACCCACACTTCACAAAAGAACAGGATAGGGATGGCAGCCACATTAAGTAGTTTCACCGGCCCAGTGTCATACCATGAGCAAATAGTGTTGCGGTCGGAAAAGCCTACAATTTCCACCTCCCAGACAATTCTTTTGCTTTTTTTCTGTAACCTCTTTCAGCTCCCAGAATGAAGTGCCAAGTCCAAAGCTTCTGTATGATGTTTCCTGACCATCAGGAGACCAGGGACCACCATGAACACCCAAGATCAGCCCCCCATCTCTGTCTGTGTGTGGATGGCTAGGGATGTCACAGCCACTTCCTCTGGGATGCTACTTCCAGCTCTCAACCAGTCTTTTCTTCCTCCACTGTGAAGCTTCGCCACCTCATGACCCACGAAGCAAAGGGAGTCAAAGCCATGGGGTAAGATTTTTATTCTCTATTTGAGTATTTTCTCAAATACAAAAACATGCCCACGCTCAAGCGCACGCATGCTCATACACATGTACCCCTAGTATTTTAAGAAAAACAAATCTCCGATCTTTGACTACCTGATTTCTCCTGGTTGAAGGGCAGAAGTGATGGCAACATCATGAACACACTACGATTTCATGTCCCCAATATGCTTCTCTCTCTGGAAGAGGGAAAAAAATTAACACATTATCATTTCACTGCTTCTTCCTGCCATAAAAGGGGATTTTTCACTAGCAGAAATCAGAATGTTCAACTTACAAAAATTTAGGGAAGAAGATTTTTCAGGGGCTAATTCTCTTGAGTCAAATCCCTTTCACTCCCTCCCGATTTTTTTCCCCAGAATATAAAGAATTTATTTTTTCATAAAAGGGGGATCAGGCAGGATTATAGCATCTTGGGTGCCTTGCTGTGAGGATATGCTGTCTTTCCCATTAAATAATAAAATATGCTGTAGAGTCTCACGACTCCTCAGACCCGGGGGACATTAAACCAGGCTCATCAAGCACCATCCATGTGGAAAGATATGAATATATTTTACCTGGCACACACATATTTCCTCTGCAGCTGCCTCAGAAGCCTTGCTTCCTTATGGACTCATGCTCACTCCTTCCCAAAGAAGACAAAAGGGAGGAAAGGGGGAAAGAGAAACGGATGGGTCTTATTTGAAAGCATGGGGGGAAAAGACATGTAATACATTCAAAGATGTCAGCATAAACAAGTATGTCAAATTCTTAATAAAATAGCTCCCATTGCGGGGGTTATTATTTTGTTTTGTTTTCACTTGTAAGATGAATTTTTACATAACTTCATTTTAGTTGCTGTAGGCTAGGCTGGTGGTCATTTCATGTTCTATTAATTGGGAATGATTAAATGTTTTCTATCATGATTTCATTTCTCTTCTACTTTGTTCTGAAAGCACCAAAATCTTACCCTTCTAGAGGACTTGTTGAGGCTTATAGGTTGAAGCCAAGTAAAGATACAAATCATGAATTTCATTGCAACACCCACTAATTGTCAGATTTTTTGTGGAAGACTCTAATTAAATCCCGTAGGAAAAGAACACAAAGCGGTGGAAAAGGAAAAATCAGTCATTTAAACAACTCTGCTGAGAGCTTAAAATAGACACAGAAAAACATTCTAAAAGTAGTGTTATTGTTGTTGTTTTTTTTTCCAGGCAAAGATAAGAAAAATCAGGAATAGAGAAATGTTGGGCTAGATAATCATATTCTAAGCATCTGAAAGGTAGCATCTATAAAAACTTTATGAGATGCGCTAAATTTATTCCAGACAAAAATCTTCATCGACTGACTGCCTATTAGATTGTCTTTATTTTCTTTCTTTCTTTATAGAGCTGTCACAGGAAGATTCCTCATGCTCAACCAATCATGGAAGATTCTTTAAAGACCCCAGAGAAGAAAGAGATTGGTACATCAACCTAATTCATGTATATGAAAACCCCTCCTCCAGTTCCACTGTTAACAGTCACACACACACACACACACCCAAACTGAAAAAGACTGTCTTTTCTGAGATGCTCCTTGACAGATGACAACCACCCCGAAACATAATATACACCTCTTAAAATAAAAAAGCACTAAACTTGTACCACAAAATCCTCTTCACAAAATCCTCATGAGATTAAAGAATATAGAAGGTCCTCTTGACTGAGACAACATGTCTTTCTCACGGAGGCAAATGTTAAGAGTATGTTAAATGTTAAGAGTATGTTAAAATCATACTCTTTGTGATGGAAATGTGCCAAGAATAGTAAAGTCAACTCTCAAATTTTATACTCATGATGGGTGTGGTGGCACACACCTATAATCCCAGTGGGTCTGGAGGCTGAGGCAGGAGATTACAACTTTGAGGTCAGCCTCAGCAACTTAGTGAGGCCCTAAGCAACTTACTGAGACCCTCTCTTAAAATTAAAAAAAAAAAAAAAAAAGATGGAGTTCAATGGTAAAGAGCTTCTGAGGTCAATCCCCAGTACCCTAAAAAACAATCATGCCTCAAGAACACTCAGAAGTCACAGGGTCAAAGCCATTCTCTATTCAGATCAGATCAAAGATACTCATCTCTTACCCTTTCCTACGTAGGACATGGCTGGAATGCTACAAAGCTGGTGGGATGCCACAAGGTGTCTGAATGGAGAACTGGATCCAAGCAACCTTCTGGGTACCATTTCCCTCCTGTCTTGTCCACCAGCAGAACAGTGCCCTGTGATGTTTTCTCATGCTACTCAACTTTCTTCTGAATGGGTACAAAACATCTACTGCATGACTTGAATCATGTTCTTCTTCCCCATCCCTGCACATGAGCTTTCTATGTGGTTTTAAAACACACTGAGCTCTCCAGATCTGGATGGCCTCACCTTCTAGCCTCACTCACTTCACAGAAGTCCTTTCTTTCCTCCTTCCTCCAGCTTCATAGGAGAAAGCTCCCTCCTCCTCTGGGAGCCTAACACTTCTACTTGAGGTTCACCTTCATCAGGGCCAGCACCATCTCTCACTGATCAAGGGATCTTCCTCTCTCCTCTAACACATTCTCGTCTACATGTAACATAACAAATCTCTCACACAGTGACAACTTCACCCATTCTTTCCAGGTTGTATTTCTTACCATATCTCTCACTCTACAAATCAATTATTTTTCACATTTTTTTTGTAAATCAGTCTGTGTCCCACAACAATCTAGCTATTACTCACTCTTTACTAATAGTGTTTTTGTCCAGGTCACTAATGCCATTGATTTACTACATCATAAAACTCCTTACCTTCCTCCTTTTAGCAGTCTTCTTTGGGGGTGGGAGGATGGATACTTTACACTCCCTCCTGTTGGAAACTCCTTTGAAATCCACAAGTTCTTCTCTTCTATGTCTCCTTCTGTTCCTCTAGTTACCTGAATATAAATTAGGAGGTTGGGCTGTCATCAAATCATCTTCTTGCTTAAGAACCTAAAATGACCTATATTTCTTCTAGTTTCCCTCCTTTTCCACCCAGCACAGTCAACATCCTGTTACCTTCCACGTGTTCATTCATCTTTTCATTCTAGGAGTCTTTGCCTATCTCTCTCCTCCATGCCTGGATTCCACATGACCAATATGGTGACCATTCCCCATCTGTAACATTACCATCTCATTCCAGGCTCTACCACATCTTTGTTGATGCCCAAAATCATTGTCACAGAGAACATAAATTCCATTTCACTGTTTGGTTTAAGTTCATACAAGAATTTAAAGAGAAGTAAAGTAAATTTAAAGAGAGGTATAGAGAAGTAAGATAACGGTGAAATCTTTTCTAAGAGCTCACTTTGATGGGAGAAGGACAAGAAGAAGAAAGTCAAGTCAAACATTTTCTACCCTTCAAGTTTTCATTTATCATAAGTAAGATAATAATTTTCCTTCCTATATCAACCACCAGGGAGGCTCAGGTGCCCTAAGAATTTTTTTAATGTGCTGGTATTATTACTCACTGGCATAAATACAACTAGTTTTTAGTCTGGGTAAGCTTTATACATCTCTTTCCTCACACCCCCTTCTGAGACATAGTGTCATTGCTTTGATTAGTTTATCTGTCACAGTTTTCCCATCATCTCTCTTTGAACACTTAGTGAGTCTTCCCTGCCTACCATGAATTCATTAATTCATTCATTAAACTGACCCTCAGGAAAGATAAGGAGTATATGAAGTCATAGACAAGAAAATGGAAATTCCTTGTATAAATAAGGGCTTAAAGTGCATTTTTATATCCAGCAGGACAACTGGGACAGGAAGCATGAGCCTAAGACAAGACACCTGTTTCCAGAGTTGTTCACTGTCCTGTCTAGTGGCAAATATCCAGTACTAAACAAGCTTTGAGCTTTCAGTGAACCCTTGTGTACCTTTTCAAAATTTGGGTTAAAGAGGAAGGTGTTGTAGTATAAAAATGGAGGCCAGGCAGTCATGCCTTTTTCAAGAAACTAAAATGACTATTTCACACTGACTAATCATGTTCAACAAATATACCTGGCTCTTTCTATTCTAAAATTTAAGCATATTCCTATGACTTCTGGTGGCCAATGAAATACAAGTGAAAATATAATGTAGCACATTCAGGTGGAAGCCATAAATGCCTCAGTGCAAGTCATTATGTTCTCTGATTTGTCTTCTGCCATGGCCACCAGCAGCACCACAGAAAGGGTGCTCATCAGCAGAGGTCCTGAGGTGAGATAATGCAGAGAAACAATCCCAGCCAATCTGCAAGGAATATGGAATAGAAGCAAACTAGCTTTTTAAAAACATGGTGTGTCTGGCTCTATGTTGAATAATAGTACACTTCCATCAAATCTAGCATCCTCAATTTCAGCTAATTAGCCCTTTTGCTAGCTTTTGTATCCTTGCCTGTCAACATGCTCCAACATGAAACACTCAGATGAAGAGAAGTGTATTCATTTGCTATTGCTGTGTAACAAATTACCATGAATTTAATGGTAATTTAAAAGAACACCCTTTCTTATCTAGTTTCCATGGGCCAGGAGTTCAGGCACACCCTAACAGGGTCCTGTGCTCAGGGACTCCCAAGCCAGCAATCAAGGTGTCAGAGGAGGATGTGGAGGGGGAGGCACACGAGGCGCTGGCTGAAGAAGGAGATGAGGACTGACCTTTGCACAAAAATTCAAATGAGAGTTTCTGGGCATCCTAACTTCTAAATAGAGATTGTGCTTTGAGTTTTTTTGTGTTTCTGTGTGTTTGTTGTTTGGTTTTTGCTTTTGCTTTTCTTTCCTTAAAATGTCTATTTGGGCTTTTATTGCTCAAAAGTAGAAAAGTCATAAGACTGAGTTCTATCCAGTGGTAGGGAATATGGTTCCTTGTTGAAGAGGTTCAAAGGGTGAGATAGGGACAATCATGAGGTTGCTTTTAGGATTCTACTCCATGAGTCTGTTTGTCCTTGGATATGTTCTTATATGGCACATCTGTCTCTTCATGTGGTTGGGAATTCTGTCAGGAGTAGGTTCTACCACTAGGCACCAAATAAATCTTCAAGAAATGCTTGTTAATTTTAAAGTCCAAGATCTTGGATTAGTAACAGTCTTATCAGCTTCATTGAGAACCAACATATAGTATTTCTTTCTTTTCTTTTCTGAGGTGAAAGAAACAGGGCAGAGTTCAGCAACTCCATGCACACACGCACGTACACACACACACACACACACACACACACACATACACACGCATGCTCAGGTCTTCTTGGAAGGAGGCAGCACAATTCCTAGAACTCCATGTGGAGTCATTTGCTTCTCCAGCAGACAACCTCTTGTTCTCAGATTCGAGTCTTCCTGAGCTTCTCTCTAGTGACCCAACTCTGATACAGAGTCTAAACAAGAATTTGTGGGAAGGGAAAAAAAAGGGGGTTTCAAAGTAAGAAACAGAAACATTATACAAATATGCTAACTGTAAGTCAGATTGTAAAATGGCAATCTGGTTGACACATCTCAACAATTTTCAGATGTTTAGGGAGTGAACAAAGAAAGGAAAGTAGGTGTCTCAAGTACCTATTAAATGTGTTGTACCGGGTATACCAGCTATAACCAAAAAAAAAACCCATACCTACTATTGATTCATTGGAAGAAATAAACAATAGGCTAATTCCACACTCACAAATAATTTAAGAAGAAAGTCAACGTGTTTCAAAAATGTCACAAAGGAAATACTTGTACACACACACACAAAGCCAGATTAATTTATGTGTATGTATATGTACGTGTTGTGTGTATGTATCATTTTATATGATAAACTCATTTTATATGACTTCTTCCATATTCTATCCACTCTTGAGAAAGAGGAAAAATCAACTAGTGAAATTATCCTTTTTTCTGAAATACAAATTTGTATTTCCAGTTACAAATATGTCCAAGCCCTCTGTTCTACTTTTGTACAGTGTGTACATTTGTTTGGTAGTTTTTGGCAGCAAATCCCGACCACTTCATCTCAGTGATGCTGTCACATTGCATCATAAAAAGTAAACTCTATTGATTCTTCTATTAAATGGCACTCTATGAAGGCACTTCCTGGTGCAAGAACGCAGGCAGAGCTGTCCTCCTGGGCTTCCCTTTCATGGGGCCTGCCTGAAGCTGGGGAAGTTTTTTGGGCAACTCTTAAGAGTATCACTCACAAAGGGCAAAACCAAGCATCACCTATCAATCACATCTCCTTGCGATGAGAAATCAGAGTGGAAGAAAAACGTGGAGAGTGATCTTGGATAAAGTCGAAGACTCATTGGAGAAGAACCAAGGCGCAGATTTATGTGTTTTATGAGTTATCAGAAAAAATCCCTTGAGGTAGAGCTGATGAAGTGGCACAGGTCATACTGTTATGGGAGAGGAAGGAGTCTGAGGTATGAGAAAGGGAAGAATGTATTATGCATACTAATGCTCCCCTTAGAAGTCTTCAAATATGCCTTCCTTGTATTGGAGCCTCAAAGAACTTGTGTCACAAACTGGACTTGAACAGGATCCCTGGTGAATCATAGTCTAAAAGTGGATAAATCACTCTGTTCCAGGAAAAGAAAGAAACTTCAAGAGGAATATTTCCCAAGAGTAAGGATTTAGAGGTTAAATAGCAATAAAAATTAATTAAATGAAAAATGTTTACAAAGTCTTGATCCAAGAAGAAATTATGTCTCTATAATTTGTCATTTACTAAAACAAAACTAAAACTTAGCCATGGATTGAGGAAAGGAAGTTAGGAGACTGATAATGCTGGGCATATGATATGTATTTGTGCATTAGTTCACTGAGGGTGCTGTGGTGTGTGCTGTACCAAGGTCATGTGCTAAATGTGTAGGGTGGAGAACAAATAAACCAAGAAGCAGTTACACAAAGAAAGCACTGCTATAAAGATGCGCTTCTTCATTTAATTCTTCCTCCACAACTATAAATAGGCTCTTTTATTATCCTTATCTGACAGGTGAGGAAACAAAGACTCAAGGAGGATAAAGAACTCACCCAAGATCAAGTACATATCAATTGGTGGGACCAAGTCCAGAGCTCATCTTAGCTCAACTCCAGAGATCAGGTTTTCCATCCCAACAGCACACTGTGAATTTATGAGACTTTGAGTCGCAGTGGGATGGAACAAGGACAGTGAAAAGAAAGGGTCACAGACTAGGTGAAATATTGGTATAAACAAAGGAGAGTGAATGCTAGACTCCTCAAATATGCCATAATCATGATGCATCCCTGCCATTGTGATTCCACTGGAAGGAAAACCTTCCTGGCTGCTTCCTTCCAATCCCTGCCTTCATCATGCAAGTGGACACTCGATGGTCTTTATCCCAGTGTCACTCCCTCCTGTGGATGCTTCTCAACCACAGTATGTTGTATTACAGAGCAGGCTTTGGATATCTCTGTCATTCGATCAATAATATCTCCAGGGCAGACACATATATAAGTTAATCTTATTCAAATTGCCCTAGCTCTTAGCATAATGCTAGCACATAACAAGCATCAACAAAATAAACTATTAAATAACTAAGAGAATATAAAAAGTTCATCTTACAATGAGAAAACTAATTTGTGCAAACAAAAGTAATATGAAAATTAAAGTCCAAAAGTGGCACTTACGTGCAGATCATGAAAGTTACCTTAGTCCATTATCTGGTGCTATAATAAAGCACCTGAGACTAGGTAATTTATTATGAACACTTTTTTTTTTTGATTTATGAGGCTAAAAATTCCAAGAGCATGGTGCCAGCATCTGGTGAGAATATGTGTCAGTCCATGGAGGAAGGTGAAAGGATGAGAGAGACAGATGACAGACAGACAGACAGACAGAAGCAAGAGAGAGACAAACTCAAGTCTATCAGGAAGCCACACCCACAGTAACTAACTACTCCTGTGATGACTACTCCTGTGATGAGTATTAATCCACTCATTCATCCCCCATGATCTAATCACCTCCACCTCTCAACACCACTGTAGTGGGTGTTAGATCTCCAAAACAAGAACTTTGAGGGACACATAGTGAGGACATTCAAGTTACAAGCAATGAGGAGACTGGGTAGACATTGGTCCCACAAAATAGCATGGTCTCCAGTATTTGGTGAGATAGACCTTGACTACACCATGGATGAGAAAGATAGCTAGTAAAGAGCTCAAGAGTCACTTATGCTAAAATTAGGTTGACTTTACCCTTTCCTTGAGATTATACATAAGGACAGTAGACTTGAATGTCACCTAGTCCTAGGTGCAAATGCTAAAAATAGATATTTTTAATAGATAACTTAGAAGAAGTTATACACTGTTATTGTTTAGTGTACTAATTACCCTTTTGATCTTCACACCTCCATGAAAAATATTCTATTATTATCTTTATTCTACAGCCAGACTAGATCTCTGGCAACCTCTCTCCTGAGCAAAGAATCTCTACCATGATACTACACTGTTACCATGACACCTCAAAGGCATCTTAAACTTAATATTCCCAAATAGAACCCATAGTTTCTCCCATACCCCAAACTTACTCCTTTTCAGCTTGTACCATCTCAGCATACATCAATCATCATGACCTATTGATTGCTGAAATAAGCAAAAAATGTAGACTCCCCATTCATTCTTTTATTAATATCACATCTCTCCTACTGAACCACCAGCAAGCCCTGTCAGTCCAAAATGCATCCCTAATCTGCTTGCTCCATTGCATCTGCAATGCCTCTAAGGCTCTGTCCATTCTCACCCGGAAAATCCCAATGGCCTCCAGATCAGTAGTCCTGTTCCTTTCCCAGTTCAATCTATGTTGACATAGCAGCCAAAGCAATATTCTAAAATTATAAAAGTCACATCACTGTTGAAAACACACCAATGGCATCTGTTACTTCTCTGGGTCCTCACCAGTGGCGGCATTTGCTCTTTTCATTCCCTATCATGTTCTGCTTTGAATAACTGGTTTCTCATTAGTGGAGTCTCAGCTACTGTCATCTCCTCTGAGAGACCTTCCTTGACCACTGTGTCTAAAGGTGTCCCTCTGCCAGGAACTTGCTATTACATCACATAATCTCCTTTAGAGATCTCCAACTAAAAACATCACCTTCATTTGTCTATTACAGGTATAGGTCTTGTATCAGAATTAAATTCCCTAAAAGTGGTGAACTTTCTCCTTCTTTTATCTTTTTACACCCAATAACTAGAACAGTGTCCTGCATATGATAGATGATGAATAAATATTTGTTGAATGAAAGAAACAAACACTGACCCTGCTCCTTATTCTCTGTGTAACATAAAACAAATGATTCAATTCTGTAAAATCTACCCTGTAGAGTGGTCAAGAAATTGGTATGATATGAGGTATGTGATGTACATACACAGTATTTCACACATGTCAAGAGTTCCATTCCTTTCTGTCCTCTCTCAAACACAGAATGCATATTCATGTATTACTACACTATATTATTTATTCCACCATTTGCTTCTGTTACCAATAATCATCCCTCCTACTTAACCAACAGTTCCCCAACATGATGCTCCATTATGCCTCTTTTTATATTGTCTGAAACAGCACGGGGAAAAGAGGTGCTCCTGGGGTTGGGTCATGTGATCACAAAAGCAGATTTTGCTAGTCAAAAGTGTCCAATAAAAATGGGAAGTTGCTTCCTAAATGTCTCTGGAAGTCTGTGGTGTAGTTCACAATATCTTAACAGATTAAGTTAATGCAAATAGCAGATGTATTTTGTAGCAAGAAGACAAATGTTCAGCAGAATTAAAGTTATTCATGTGTAGTCACACTGGGAATATTTGCATGATATTTTGCTAATTGCTCCAAAACCTGACTTGTAGCAAATAAACAAATGGAGAAAAAAAATAAACCAGCAAAAATTAGCCTTAGGCCTCTCTGGTTTCTCTTTAAAGCTCTCGATGTCTTTCTACAGCCACTCAACTTTTTGCTCTGAAAGCCCAGTGGCATTTCCCAGTCTCCCAAGCACTTTTTTGGACGTGTTACCTGTATGGAGATACTCATGATTTTCCTCTAGTAATGAAATGTCTTCCAAAAGCATTTGATATATTTTCACTTCCCGAGTCCCAGTGCCCTCCTCAGACTTCAAATCTGTCTTCTTAGGTTTCCTAACTAGAGGATCCTATTGAGCGATTACATTACTTAAAAGTAGTTTAAATTTGTTAAATTTTCTTAAAATATTTCACATGGGTTTGTTTTTTCTTTTACTTTTTTCTTTTTTGGTCACTATAAATTAGGTGAATTATTTTCTGAGGGCTTCCCTAACAAAGTACCTAAACTGGGTGGCTTGAAACAAAAGAAATTTATGGTCATTTAGATTTTATTGTCTTTTTGAGGTTTTACATTTGAAAACAGGGTGACAGCAAGATTATTGCTTTCTGGAGTCTCTGAGGAATGATCTGACCTGTGGATCTCTCCTGGCTGCTTATGACAGCTGCCCATCTTTGTCATTCATTGGTTTGTGGATACATCACCCGTGGGTACATCTTCCCCCATCTTCACATAGCATTCTCCCCATGACTCTGTCTTCACATGCATCTCTTCTTAGAAGAAAATCAGTCATATCGAATTAGAGGTCTACACCTCATTTCAACAAATTGCATCTACAATTACCCTACTTCCCCAAATAAGGTCATATTCTGAGGTACTGGGGGTTAGAATTTTGACATTTTTTGGAGGGAATACAATTTAACATGTAACACTAGAGGTCTCCAAAATTTTATGGATATAAATACCTATTACAATTGAAGTATGCACACACTTCAATGTGTCTTTCTGTGATTATATATAACATATACATATCATATGTAACATATACATGTTATATATGTATCATAGGCTGACCTACTAATATGTCATATGCATTATAAAGCAAACATAAAAATGAAAACTTAAAAAATGAGAAAACCTTAGAAGTGACAATATTGTCACCTATCCCTTTTTATGTAGTATGCCAAATTACTATGAAAGGAATGAATCTAACTCTGTGAGGGAGGGAAAAACCAGGAAATAAAGGAAGATAACTATTCCTAAAAGATCTGATCTGGAACAAAATTAAAGATTTTGTGGTTAAATGCACATTCTAAGTTTAAGTTTATAATTTAAATAACCCACCATTTAATTGGAAATACAATGTTATTCTCAAAGAATCAGAGTACATACATTCTACTTATTTTATTAGAATTCAGGATAGGGGCAAGAGTCCTTCTTCTTCCTGTTTCCTTTCTTTCCTTCCAGAAAGTGACTTTTCATCAATATTTTTTAATTATCATGAAAGACAGCAAATGTGGCAGCAAAAGACCTCAGAAAACTTAGTAGCACGTAACTCAAAGGACTTGAGAAAATGACCTCTTTACTCAGGGCATTAGTTTCTTCACCCAAGACATGGGTACCCAACACATAGGTAGCTATCTCCGATGATAAAACCTTTCTCAGAGTTCCTGTGAGACCCAACATGACTCTAGACCAGAAGACACACCTTGAAGAACGTGTGTTATACTAACACCACACAAGGACTCCCTTCATGTAAGCCAGCTTATATGTTGAATTAGTGTTTTAGTCAGTTTTTTGTCATTGAGAACAAAATACCTGACAAGAACAACTTAGGGGAAGAAAATTTTATTTTGGCTCATGGTTTTAGAGGTTCAGTTCATGATTGGCTAACTCCATAAACTCTGAGCCCAAGATGCAGCAGAGCATCATGATGGAAGGATGTGGAAGCTCAGGACACAGTCAGGAAACAAACAGAGAGCTCCACTCACCAGAGACAAAATATGAATCCCAAAGGCACACGCCCAGTGACCTACTTCCTGCAGCTACACACTACCTGCCTACAGTGATCATCCAAGTTAATCCATATCAGTGGATTAATTCACTCATTAGGTTAAGGCTCTCACTACCTAATCATTGCACCTCTGAAAATTCTTGCATTGTCTCACATATAAGCTTTTGGGAGATACCTCACATCTACAGCATAGAATCAGTTAACCCAAATTAGGATCCTATGTCAAATCACACAACCATTCTGAACCTCCTTAGTATTGTGTCTGTGAAATGGGGATAATAGAGCTCATTCTAACTATCCCAGGAGGAATTTGTAAGAATAGAATGGGAGCAGGTGCAAGAAAATACTTTATAATCCATAAAAGCATCCTTTGCTATTAAATTATCATATTTTGTTAGTAGTAGATTAAGAATTCCTAAACAAGACACCTATAGCACAAGAAATAAAAGCAAGAATCAATAAATGGGTTGGACTTAAACTAAAAAGCTTCTTCTCAGCAAGAGAAACTATCAATGAGGTGAACAGAGAGCCTACATTCTGGGAGCAAATTTTTGCCACACGCACATCAGATAGAGCACTGATCTCCAGGATATATAAAGAACTCAAAAAACTTAACACTAAAAATACAAACAATCCAATCAATAAATGGGCTAAGGAGCTGAATAGAAACCTCTCAGAAGAAGATGTACAATCAATAAACATATATATGAAGAAATGTTCAACATCTCTAGCCACTAGAGAAATGCAAATCAAAACTACCCTCAGATTTCATCTCAC
>PVHX01024000.1:5506-24862 GCA_004024805.1 Geosciurus inauris
AGCCTGTAATCCCAGCACTCAGGGAGGCTGAGACAGGAGAATCGCGAGTTCAAAGCCAGCCTCAGCAATGGCGAGGCACTAAGCAACTCAGTGAGACCCTGTCTCTACATAAAACACAAAATAGGGCTGGGGATGTGGCTCAGTGGTCGAGTGCCCCTGAGTTCAATCCCCGGTACCAAAAAAAAAAAAAAAAAAAAAATACTGCAGAGCTCCCGGTGCTAACACAGCACTAAGCTCCAGATAGGTCGATCGTAAGCGTCCTCACTCCAACACTCAGGAGTGAGTGCTTGGAAGAAAAGACTTGGTGCCTGTAGGACCCGCTCAGCACAGAAGGCAGAGACTGCGAGTTCATCTGCAGGGAGGAAGGGGTAAGGTCCAGCCAGCACTCGCTGTCCTCGGTGACCACGTGACACAGCACACCAGGTACACTCACGGTGTTCAAGCACATGCAGCCTCAGGGCTACACCTTCGGCTGTGGCGTCAGCTCAGGCCACAGCACAGCCTGTCCCCATGCCCATGGGGGCTGAATGTGCTCCTCAGCCCCCCAGCCTTACCCACTGTGCCAGCCTCCTTCAGGAGCGTCTCCCCAAGCTTCTTGTTATCAAGGTGTAAATCTGCAAGCTGGGTTCCAAGCTTCGCAGCCTGGCTGTGAAACGAGAAGGCAGTAACTAAACAGGAGGCACACCTGTCCAAAGGCCGAGGGCACACGAAGCAGATCCAACGTGAGGATGGAAAGTCCATTTCTGTCAAAGCCAGGGGAGGTGAAGGGCTCTGACGATCTCTCCCAGCCTCATCTGACGCCGCCCCGGGTCCACCACCAGCACCTCACTTTGAGAGTCCTCTCTAGCCTCTGTCTTCCCAAGAGTAAGTATCTACCGCTCGTACTGCAGGAACCATCATGTGTGGACCATGGGTTCTTTTTTTTTGGTACTCAGGGGCACTCGACCACTGACCACATCCCCAGCCCTATTCTGTGTTTTATGTAGAGACAGGGTCTCACTGAGTTGCTTAGCGCCTCGCCATTGCTGAGGCTGGCTTTGAACTCGCGATTCTCCTGTCTCAGCCTCCCTAAGTGCTAGGATTACAGGCATGCACCACCATGCCCTGCTAGACCATGTGTTCTTTTTTTTTTTTTTTAACCAGGGATTGAACTCAGGCTACTCGAGCACTGAGCCACATCCCAGCCCTATTTTGTGTTTTTTTTTATTTTTATTTTTTTTTTATTTATTTTTTTTTTTGGTACTGGGGATTGAACTCAGGGGCACTCGACCACTGAGCCACATCCCCAGCCCTATTTTGTGTTTTATGTAGAGACAGGGTCTCACTGAGTTGCTTAGCCCCTCGCCTTTGCTGAGGTTGGCTTTGAACTCGCGATTCTCCTGTCTCAGCCTCCCAAAGTGCTGGGATTACAAGCGTGAGTCACCACGCCCGGCTTGGACCATGGGTTTTTTATGTCACACTCCTTAGAACAGTGGCCCCAAGTACAAGCTATAGGGTGAAAGGAAGCAAAGCCTTTCCTTTCCTTTTTTTGGGGGGGAGGGGGGACTGGCACTGGGGATTGAACGCAGGGGTGCTCTACCACTGACTCTATCCCCAGCCCTTTTTATTTTTTATTTAGGAACAAGGTCTCACTGAGTTGCTTAGGACTTGCTAAGTTGCCAAGGCTGACCTCAAACTTGGAAACCTCCTGCTTTAGCATCCTGAGTTGCGGGGAATAGAGGTGCACACCACCAAGCCTAGCTCAAGCCTCTGCTTTTAAGGAGAGGGGATGGTGTCAAGACAGACCTGCTTAAATACCGCATGTCCAAATGCTCCATCACCAGCACACTCCCACCTCCAGGGGCATCGAGCACCTTGATGGGCTTGGGCACTTTCACAGTGTCTGTTTTCAGAATGGCAGTTAAACTTGACATCTCACCTTCAAACATTCTTCTGGCCTGTCAGAAAGACAGTGGAGGATGGGAAAAGGAGAGGAAAGAGGAAGAGCAAGGGTGCCCTGGAAAGGTTCACACAGACAGGTTTTCTTCTGGCATTCCAAATGCAAGCCGCGGCTGTACTGGACCGAGGACTGCAGACATGGATGGTTTCTCCAAAGCCGCTTCTCAGCAGTGTTATGAATACTCAAGTTGTACAGGAAAGAAAAGACTTGAATTTTCCAGTACTGGACCACAGATTCATGCTGTGGCTGAACTCAAAAGCATCCAAGAGAAGAAAACAGAAGGCCAGTCCTCCCGCTGAGCACCCACAGAGCTCTGCTGTGTACACGGGTCCCTCCAGCATCCTCAGACAGGATCTCCACCACAGTCCTGCTCCACAGAGAGGACGCAGGCTCAGCTGGCCCTTCCCAGGCAGGTGGTCAGGAGCCTGGGGCACCTTCACCTGTGGACCACCAGGTTCCATGCCGCCTGCTGCCACGCCCTGGAAACCCCTCATCTTGACCATTTCCATCCCAGCCCTGGACCAGGGACCGCCCTCCACAGGGTCTTCCTGCGTACAACATAGCAAACCTGACCCTAGAGGCACCCAGCTGCAACCCTCCTGGCCTCCTGCCCACGTCCACCTTCGTCTGAGGCATGTGCACCACATGCTCCTTGTGGCCCTGCATTTGGGTCTTCCTTTAGCTCCTTCCCTTCTGCAGCTTCAAAGCCCCACAGGTAATGCCACTTGGTGCAGCAGGCTGTTCCCCCTCGTGCCACGTCAGTTTCTTCCTAGTTGTCCTTCAGATTCCAACTTGACATCTATTTCAGTTGGCCAAAGAAATTTTCCCTAATTTCTCATTCTAGATAATTTCTCCCCTTTAAAATACTCTTCTTTTTATTTTAAAATAAAAAGACAGTGTCTCACTAAGTTGCTAAGGTTGGCCTCAACCTTGCAACCCTCCTGCCTCAAGTTGCTGGATTATAGGCATGGCCACTGCACCCACTCACCCGCCCATTTAAGGAAAAATGTCACTGAAGTATGGAAGTAGGAAGGTGTGTGGTTCATCAGTGCCCAACCCAGTCACCTCCCACAACACAACCAGCGCCCAAAACAAGAGTCCAGATATCTCCATGATCCAGAAATTCCTCTCCCTGAACCCACTGCCACCACCCACCCAACCACCTGAGGCAGCTTCTGCCCGGACTTGCGCCATCACACTCATTTTGCTGCCTGGTCATCCTACAGTCATGTGGTCTCTGGGATCCGGCCTCTTCACCCCACACTGCACCCAGCGGGTGGGTACAGCAGCCGCTGGAGTCCATGCTCACTGGGTCCAGGGCTCTGCTGCTGTGGATATCCCCAAACCTGCTCTGCTGGTGATGGACACCAAGCTTCCACAGCAGGGCCACTAGGAGCAGTGCTCTCATGGTCTGCTTATCCCCACAGCTGCTAACTCCATGGCCCTGGACAAGTTATTTAAGCTTTCTATGCCTCAGTTTCCTTATCTGAAAAGTGGGGTTAGCCGGGCGCAGTGGCGCAAGCCTGTAATCCCAGCACTCAGGGAGGCTGAGACAGGAGGATCACCAGTTCAAAGCCAGCCTCAGCAACGGCGAGGCACTAAGCAACTCAGTGAGACCCTGTCTCTACATAAAACACAAAATAGGGCTGGGATGTGGCTCAGTGGTCGAGTGCCCTGAGTTCAATCCCCAGCACCCCCCACCCTGCCCCTCCTCCAAAAAAAACGCAGGGAGAGATGAAGGAGGGCCTAGGAACCCAGCTAGAGGTCAAAGCTCCTTCACAGAAACATTGTCTTCTACATGCCTAAAGTTCCTAACTAGAGCTAAGAAAATCACTATTCATGAGCACATCCAAGGCGGAATCAGGCATCCTGATCTAGGGAACTATGATGGAAACAGTCCACTTGAGATTGTTTTCAGTGGATCTAGAAAAGATCCAAAGGAGGAGTGTGACAGAAAACCTATTATACACATATGCAAGGGGCAGATAAGAATAATCAAAAGGAAAAACAACTGTGACCAAGTCAACTCCAGCAGTGAGCAAGAAAGAAAACAGAACTGAAGCAGGTAGTCTTAAGAGTCTGGAACACTGTCTTACGTCCTAGAAGGGAAAGCATAAAGAGGTCACATTTCCAACACAATCAGCAAACATTTATTCAATGGGAGTACATTTGCATAACACACACTGTATATTCTAGTGCAAGCTAGCAAATTACATGTTGGAACTATTGACCAAAGAACTAGAAAGATTAGCAAAAAGAAAATGGACTTCAATGATGAAGCAAGTAAAGAAAAACCCAAACAAACAGCAGCAGAACAATGTTTTTTTGTTTGTTTGTTTTTTTGGTACCAAGGATTGACCTCTAGGACCCTCAGCCACTAAGCTACATCCCCAGCCCTATTTTGTATTTTATTTAGAGCCAGGGTCTCACTGAGTTGCTTAGCACCTTGCTGTTGTTTGAACTCTCAATCCTCCTGTCTCAGCCACCCAAGCCACTGGTATTACAGGTGTGTACCACCACGTCCAGCTCAGAACAATGTTTAAAAAACATTTCTGGGGCTGGGAGTGAGGCTCAGTGGTAAAACACAAGCCCAAGGGCCTGAGTTCAATCCCCAGCACCACCAAATTAATAAATAAAAGCAGCACTAAATGTTTCCGTTTTAACCAACGGAAAGCATTCACTTCCCTTGTAATCAACACCAAGTTCTGGATGACTGCAAGTGCCAGGGGAAGTGGGAATTTAGAGACGTGCAGAGCGTGGGCACCACATAGAGCAGAACAGACGCCTGCTGCAGAACATGAGGGACGACAGAGCTACACAAGTACCAGTGCTAGGGGCAGACCTATGTAAGAGCACGTAAGAGTGGAGGGCAGGCTAGTCTCTGTAGATGGGGCTGAGGTTGGTGGTGGGAGAACAGAAGCATTTCAGAGTGAGATTATCCCACATCTGCCAGAATGAATTCTTTTATTTTCTTTTCTGTACTAGGAATGCGACCCAGGGATGCTTTAACCACAGGCCCACATCCCCAGCCCTTATTTATTTTTTGTTTTTGCTTAGTGCCTCGAACTAGCAGTTCTTCTGTCTCAGCTTCCAGAGTCTCGGGTTAGGCCATCATGCCCAGCTCAGAATGCATTCTAAGGAACAGAAAAGAAGCACAGGGTGTGGTCTGTAGGGCCTGGAAGGGTTAAGCACCTTCAGTCCCACTTGAAAAGGCACGCGAATCCTGCTCACTCCCTAAAGGACGGGGCGACTCGGCTGCAGCTGGCAAACACAGAGCGCCCACCACGCGGAGCTGGCTGCAGCGGGGGCCACTCCACAGCGCCCTCGAGGAGGCCGCGGGCGCGCGCCTGACAACAGGGCCTTCGGTCTCTGCAAGCTGAAATAAGCTCCAGGCAGACCGCTGCCTGTTCAAAACCCGCGGGCACGCCAGGTCTGGGGAGACGGCCACAACCACGTGGGGAAGCCGCCGGGGCCGCCCCCAACCGGGACCGAGCCCAGACCCGGCCCGGACCTCAGACCCTGAACCCAGACGCGGCCCCGACCAAACCCTGGACCCGGACCCGGGCCGGCCCGACCCAGACCTGGAACCTACCCCAGACCCTGCACTCGCACCGGGGCGCGAGCCCAGCCGGGATCCCCGACCGCGGCCCGAACCCGCGTGCGGCGCGCCCGCCCGCCGGGGCACCCTACCTCCGCCTTAGGGTTCACTTTCACAAACACCCGTCCAATGTCCGTGTCGTAACTCTGGCCCTGGCTAATGCACCCGCCCCCGGAGTGGCCCGAGGCCTTGACCGAACCGCAGCCCAGCTCTCGCCGCAGGAGGCCCTCCATGTTCCTCCCGCGCGCCGCCGCGTCTGACGCCTCACTGACGGCGCGCGACGGCGGCTGGGCGGAGTCGACGCGGGCTCGCGCGGGGATTGGGTGGCGGAAGGCTGGGGGCGGGATAGGGCCGCGAAGAGCCGGGCGAGGATTGGGCGAGAGAAGGGCAGGTCTGGAGAGGGCCGGGCGCGCGTGGGCGCACGGGGATTGGGTGAGCGCGCAGGGGGCGTGGCCTGGAGGGCGGGCGCAGGAGGGCGAGCCCAACCCCGGCTCCCACTGCCCCGGCTCCCACTGCCCCGGCTCCCACTGCCCCGGCTCCCACTGCCCCGGCTCGGTCCGACCTGGCACCACAGTAAGACGGTCGGAGAGGGTGGAAACCGAGCCGCCTCTGGTCCCGCAGGCATTGCGGCAGCTGCCCAAGTGTGCTAGTCAGGCCGGGCTCTCAAAGGACTGGGGGTCTTGGTCGCTGCCCCATCTCCACCTGCCCTGGACTTTGCTCTAGCCTTGACCTGGCCTTGACCTGGCCTTGACCTTGCCACTGGCTGGACCTCTCCTGTTCTGGGCACTGATGCTTCTCCACCCTGCTGCCCCCTGGGCCCCTCTGTCCCTTTGGCTTGACTGGCAATTCCAGATGGGTGACAACATGGCCTCCACCAACAGAAACATCAGAAGCGCCCTGGGAGGTGCTCTTAACTTTGGGGTTGTGTTTTTGCTTCGCAGGTGATTGTCTGAGTAGCATGTGTGTCCAGACTTCAGTTCCTTGAAGGTAGGATAGTCTCTTGCTCCTTGTATTGGTCAGGGCTCTGCAGAGACACCAAACTCACAAGCCATGTGCATAGGTATAAAGAGAGATTTGCTTTGAGAAGCTGTGGAAGTGCATCTGCAGCAGTGACTAGGCAAGCTGGAGACCCAAGGAGTCCAAAGGTCCATAGGTCATCTGCTGGCAGAATTCTTTCCTTCTCAGGAAGCTGAATTCTGTTAAGGCCTTCAAGGGATTAGGTGAGGCCCACCCATGAGAAGGAGGGTAATCTGCTTTACTCATAGTCCATTGACTTAAATATTAATTTCATGAAAAAGAAGACACCTTCACAGAAATACACAGTATGACATTTAACCAAATAACTCGGCACCACTGCACACTCAAGTTGACACAAAATTGACAACCAGGGATTGGGTTTGGTGGTGCACACCTGTAATCCCACACGCAGGGGTCTGAGGCAGGAGGACAGTAAGCAAGTTCAAGTCCAGCATCCACAAGTTAGTGAGTCCTGGTCTCAAAGGAAAGAGCTGGGGACATAGCTGAGCAGCAGAACACCCTTGTGGGACGGCAGTGACAGCACAATCCCCAGGACTGTGAAAAATAAAAATGAATGCCACCAACACAGTCCCCATTGCTCCCCAATGCCCAGGATCGTGCCCAGGGCCAGGGTGTTGTGGATTTTCAATAGGAATACACTGAAATAAGGACTGAATGAATGGAGCCTCGAAGGTCAAAGGTCGGAGCAATGAGAGCAAATGAAGAAAGTTCTACTTGCAGATTGTTTAACCCACCTTTCTGCTGAAAATTACTGGAAATGCTGGTTAAAATAAAGTCAGAGTTGGACTCAGTGGCGCACGCCTGTGATCCCAGCACTTAGGGAGGCTGAGACAGGAGAATCACGAGTTCAAAGCCAGCCTCAGCAATGGCGAGGCGCTAAGCAACTCAGTGAGACCCTGTCTCTACATAAAACACAAAATAGGGCTGGGGATGTGGCTCAGTGGTCGAGTGCCCCTGAGTTCAATCCCAGTACCAAAAAAAAAAAAAAAAAAAAATGCACTCTGCTGTCATGTGTATACAATTAGAATAATAAATAGAAAGCAAAAAATATAGTTAAGATTGTTAAATTCATTTAAAGTAGTTTAAACACATCTAAGGAACATCAAGGAACAGACAAGGTGGCAAGGAAGACCAGCCCCAATTCTGGGTCATGAGACCCCTTTGCCAAGCGAAGGTCAAAAACCACCCTTGCCTTAAGGACAAGAGCTCTCTGCTTAAGGAAGGGGGAGCCTGAGGAAGGGTACAGCGCGGCCTGTGAGCATGCAGAGAAAGAACATCTCTTCCCACATCTGGGCCCTCAAGGGCCACCCTCTCAACAAGAAGGTGCAAGACACATATGTGCAGGACACGAAGCGGTCGGAGACGAACTCACCCTTCACCTGCTCCCAGCATCCCCCCACTTCCACGCCTTCTCTGGGCTGGGCACCCCCATTCCTCCGCAGCCCCTCCCTGGCCCTGCCTACACCCCACACCATGCTGGCCCATGGCCGTAGTAAGGGTCCTGCAGGCTTCCCAGGATCTTGCCTTTGCCCACGTTGCTGTCGCCCACGAGCAGGAACTTGAGCAGGAAGTCAGAGCCCCTTGCCTGGCTTCCTAGGGGGCTCACTGCGCACAGGCAGTGGCGGGTCCCAGAGTACTGGGGGCCCAGCTACCGCCACAGCTGCTGGCTGAGCCTGACAGCTGGAGCCCGCCCTCAAAACAACAGGGTGGGGCGTGCCTGCCAGTCTCTGGATCCTCAAGCTTAGTGACACCTTCCAGGTGAGTCCCGCCTGCCACAGACCAAGGGCCACAAAGCCCCAGGGACCTCACTGCCACGGAGACTTGGCGTCTAGTGACTGAGTTTTGTGGTACCTCTTCTGGGAGGGCCCCTTGGATGTCTCCAGGCTTCCTTCAGCTACCGGGTCCTCCTCTCCTCTGGCCTCCCCGCCTGTGTCCTTACCACACACTGGCAGCCACCCAGGGACACCAGAAGTGGCCACAGCAGGTTTCTCAGGGAAGCAGAACAGTGGGTTCTAGTGGGGCAAAAGGGTATTTTTCTTTTTTTGTTTTCTTTTTCTTTCTTTCTTTTTTTTTTTTTTTTTTGGTACCAGGGATTGCACTCAGGGGCACTCGACCACTGAGCCACATCCCCAGCCCTATTTTGTGTTTTATGTAGAGACAGGGTCTCACTGAGTTGCTTAGCACCAGCTGAGGCTGGCTTTGAACTGGTGATCCTCCTGTCTCATCCTCCCTAAGTGCTGGGATTACAGGCATGCACCACCCCATCCGGATGAGAAAGTATACTTTTATTCTTAAAAATATTTATTGCAGGGGCTGAGTTTGTGCCTCAGTGGTAGAGCACTTGCCTTGCACTAGGTTTGATCCTCAGTACCACATAAAAATAAATAAAATAAAGACATTGTGTCCATCTACAACTAAAGAATATTTTTTTATATTTTTTTAGTTGTTGATGGATCTTTATTTATTTTATTTATTTATATGTGGTGCTGAGAATTGAACCCAGGCCTCACGCATGCGAGGCAAGCGCTCTACCGCTGAGCCACAACCCCAGACCCCTAAAGAATATTTTTTAAAAATATATTTATTGGGGGCTGGGATTATGGCGCAGTGGTAGCGTGTTCGCCTGGCATGCATGAGGCACCGGGTTCGATCCTCAGCACCACATAAAAATAAAATAAAGATATTGTCCGCCTACAACTAAAAAATAAATGTTTAAAAAAAAAATTGAACAGATGTTTAAAAAAAAAAATATATATATATATATATTTATTGGGGGGCTGGGATTGTAGCTCAGCGGTAGAGCGCTTGCCTCGCATGCGTGAGGCCCTGGGTTCGATCCTCAGCACCACATACAAAGCAATAAAATAAAGACATTGTGTTCATCAACAACTAAAAAAAAAATTTTTTTTAAATATATATATATTTATTGGAACCAGGCACCGTGGCACACGCCTGTAATCCCAGTGGCTTGGGAGGCTGGGGCAGAAGAATCACAAGTTCAAAGCCAGCCTTAGCAGTGTAGAAAGACCCAAAACAACTTGGTGAGACCCTGTCTCTAAATGAAAAATGAAAAGGGCTGGGGATGTGGTTCAGTGGTTAAGTGCCCCCAGGTTCAATCCCCAGAACCAAGTATATATCTTCATTTATTTATTTGGCACTGGGGGTGTAGCTTAGTGGTAGAGCTTGGCTAGCATGCACAAGGCCCTGGGTTCTGCTGCTGGCATTTCTTTTATTTCAGAAGAAATGTATACTCATGACAAGAAAAGCTTGAAGAGAGAAGGGTAGACGCTGCCAGAGTCCCGCTGCAGCCGGGAGACCCCCAGCTCTTCTTCCTGTAACAGAGTCCAGCCTGCAGGTGGTCTCACCTCCCATCTCACCCTATCCCCTGTACTCCTGCTTCAGGTCCCTGGTGTGGATCTTGGGACTCTGCCACAGACATGGCACCTCACCCTGGTCCCTAGGAAATACACGTGGGCTGAAGCTTCGTGTTCAGCATGGGGCTACCAGAGCGAGGGATGGAGGTGGGGTGGGCAGAAAGGAGGACCAGCCAAGGACAGGGGCACAGGACCCAGCTAGCCATAGCCCCACAGAAAACTTGCTGGCCATTGGGCATGGTGGCGCACGCCTGTAATCCCAGCACTTTGGGAGGCTGAGACAGGAGGATCATGAGTTCAAAGCCAGCTTCAGCAAAGGTGAGGCGCTAAACAACTCAGTGAGTCCCTGTCTCTACATAAAACACAAAATAGGGCTGGGGATGGGGCTCAGTGGTCGAGTGCCCCTGAGTTCAATCTCCAGTACCAAAAAAAAAAAAGAAAGAAAGAAAAGAAAACTCGCTAGCTGGCCACCAAGTGACGCATGGGCTCCTTGTAAACTGAGAATAGATCATGGGGGCAGAAGGGTGGAGCCCACGCCACAGGGGGAACCTAGCCCTCCTGACTGGTGTCCCCACCCCCTGGGGACTCAAGGACCCAGTCAAGAGTGGGGCTGATGGCTGCCTTGTGGGTGGCTGGGTCCCCATGGAGGGACGCAGTGATGCTGAAGGAGGAAGGACGGTTGGAGGCTGCTCCTGGTGTGGGCAGGTGCGTGAGGGACACCAGGTAGGCACCCAGGTCTCCGTCTCCCTGTGAACCCCGAGTCTGCACTGGGAACCCCGCTCTCCCCGTGAGTCTGGTGCCCTGCAGTGCTATCCTGAGAGGACCCTGGAGAGGGCCTCTGCAGCCAGCCCCGCTCCTAAGCCTGACCCATCCTTTCACAGGGATCCACCACAAGACTACTGCCATCCTGCTGGACGGCCAGTGGCCCTCAGGTGAAGCTGCAGCTCCAGTGAGTCAGGCGCCACGCCCAAGAGACCTGACCCAAGGCCTCACAGCACTGCGGCCCCAGCCTGGGTCTGAGCCTGAGCGCAGCCTGGGGCAGGCCAAGGGCCTGCCAAGAAAAGGAGCCTCATTGGGGGCTGGGATTGTAGCTCAGCGGTAGAGCGCTTGCCTCGCATGCGTGAGGCCCTGGGTTCGATCCTCAGCACCACATACAAAGCAATAAAATAAAGACATTGTGTCCATCAACAACTAAAAAAAAAAATTAAAAAAAAAAAAAAAAGAAAAGGAGCCTCATTGGTGAGAAGACTCTGCGCAGGCTGGGTCTTCGGCTGTCCCTCTGTGGGGCTTCAGGGCCTTGCCTAAGACAGCAGGTCCCGGGTGCCCCATGCCCAGTTCTGAGTGGCCAGCAGGGTGCTAGAGGCAGGAGGGCTTGCTGACCAGCGGGCCTGAGTGCTTCTCCCTGCCCGAGCTCTGGAGAGGGGCCCCTCCCTGGACCCTCTGTGGCCCTGGCTCTGAGGTCCTGGTCACCTTCTAGCCATGGGGCTGCGTGCTTCCTGCTGCCACCAGTCCCAGGCTATCCCGGGTAAGCCTCTCCAGGGCATCCACGCCTCTTCCTTTCTAACTGCCCTGCCCACTCCTACGCCCACACCTCTAGCAGTGTGGGGTCCAGGACAGCCAAGGAGCCTCTCTCCACAATGCCCTTGCCGGTCTTCTGAGGTGCCAACCACCTGGGGTTGCTGTCAGCCCGTCCTCCCCCAGATTCCTGGCCTGTGTGACAGATGCCCCTCACCTGAGGGCTGCATGCATCTACCAGACCCTGAGAGGCCCGCTGACCTCCCAGAGCCACTCAAGGCTCTCCAGTCTGTTTCTGGCCTGGGCTGTCCATCTTAGTAAATGCCTGTATGCCCCCCAGTTGGACCTGAACTGTCTTTGACTCTTTTTTTTTTTTTTTTTGGTACTGGGGATTGAACTCAGGGGCACTCGACCACTGAGCCACATCCCAGCCCTATTTTGTGTTCTATGTAGAGACAGGGTCTCACTGAGTTGCTTAGCGCCTTGCCATTGCTGAGGCTGGCTTTGAACTCACGAGCCTCCTGTCTCAGCCTCCCAAAGCGCTGGGATTACAGGCTTGAGCCATGGCGCCCGGCTTTGTCTTTGACTCTTCTTCATCTCTTTCCCTCTCTTTTTCCCCCTTCCTCTCTCCCTTCTTTCTTTCCTTCCTTTCTCCTTTGATACTGGGGATTGAACCCTAGGGTTGCTTTACTACTGAGTTATATCCCCACTCCTTTATTTATTCTTTTTTTTTTTTTTTTTTTTTGGTACTGGGGATTGAACTCAGGGGCACTCGACCACTGAGCCACATCTCCAGCCCTAGTTTGTGTTTTATGTAGAGACAGGGTCTCACTGAGTTGCTTAGCACCTCGCCATTGCTGAGGCTGGCTTTGAACTTGCGATCCTCCTGCCTGAACCTCCCAAAGTGCTGGGGTTACAGGTGTGCACCACTAGGCTTGGCTTTCTAGTTTGACTTTTTTTTTTTTAATATTTTTTTTAGTTGTTGATGGATTTTTTTTTAATCATTTATTATTCATACGTGTTGCTGAGGCTCGAACCCAGTGCCTCATGCATGCTAGGCAAGCGCTCTACCACTGAGCTACAGCCCCAGCCCCATCTAGTTTGACTTTTTAAGTGACAATTAGAAAAGAGAATGAACCCAGAACACACCTATGTCCGGATGGCCCCAGGAGACATGGGGTGGTTTTGTTGGGGTCCTGGACTGGCTGTGTGATGGACACTGACAACTTTGAGGACTGGGTGGTCAGGAAGGAGCACTGGTTCCTACTTAACAGTCTCCAACCTCTTTTCCAGGGTTATGCCAGGGCCGAGAGGACTCTTCCCCATCTTCTGCTCCTACTGAGAGATGCACAGGGAACACTCCCCCTGGAGTCTGGAGATGAAGCTGGCTCTGGATGTTGACATCGCAAGTGCCTGCCTGACACCCTTTGATGGCCCACATACACTTGATGCGAGTCTGAGGTGTGTGGTGTTGGTAGGCATGAGCCTTTCAGCGCAGATGTGCCCCTGTGTCTGCACACACGCGTGTACGTCCTGAGCGTACCCGAGCACTCGCCATCCCAGCATTGGCCTTGCTCCTCGCAGGCAGTGATTCCTGTGTCCCTGCGATCCAGGTCCTGGGCAAGCTCACGGCTGTGAGCACAGGTCCTCAACTCACCTTGATGTTTGCAGGGTTATCAAGGAGCATGTGCAATGTCCTTGGAAAGGACGATATAGCTGCCACATTTGGCAGGTACTCAGAAGTATGCACTTTGTGTTAGAATGAGTAGAAGACTGCTTGGTTAGCTGTGTGTCTTGCACTGAAAAGTGGCAGGCCTGCCGCCGAGCCTGGGGCTGGCCTGGGCAGCTGAGCTGCCTGCAGCCGGGTCTCCTTTAGCTCTGTGCCCTGCCCCAGGTGTGGCCCTGGTCCAGGACACTGAGAACCACTGGTCTTTTGAGGGCATCTATCGATGGATCTGGAGATCAATGAGGTACCACATATTTCTACGTGGGCTTGGGAGATGTCAGGCCAGGGATGGTCCAGGGCCTGTGGACCCACCTGAGCCTAGGGCAGGGGCCTGCATTGCAGGAAGCATGCACAGCCCTAGCTGTGCAGCCCCCCAGTGTTGCCAGAGAACATCCAGCGCCCAGGAATGTGGGTCAGGCCCCAGGTCCCTCCTGTTGCACTCCCTGTTGAGGTCAGGCAGGTGGATGGGCAGTGAGTGGGCTGCTGCTGGCTGGCACCCTGACCAGTCCAACTGCCAGTGGGGACACTAATGGCCAGTGCCACGCCTCCTGTCTTGGGGTCCCAAGGCTGCCCTAACACATGTGCAGTGCCTGGTGTCCTAAAGCAGCAGATGGGCTGGGGGCACCTAGACACACAGCGCCTGCCCAGCTTGGGTGAATGAGGCCCTGGGTCTCTGCTAGCTGAGCAAAGGTAAGACAAAACCCAAATAAAAGAACACAACCCACACAGCTGTTTTCTCAGTTCTGAGGGCAGAAACCCACGGTTTCAGTTCTGAGGGCTGTTCCTTTGAAGAGCTCCTTCCTGCCCTCCTAGCTTCCGGGGGTCGCCGCCAGCCTGGGTGTCCCTTGGCTTGCGGCCGCCCCATTCCAATCACAGCCACCGACTCCAGGTGGCTCCTCCTCTGTGTCCCAGTGTCTTGCCTGTCATTGAGCAGGCTCTGGTCAGCATGCCCTTGTGTCCAGCGGCCACATCAGCAGAGGCCCACTTCCACACAAAGTCTCATTCCGGGTCTGGGTGGACATGAATTTGCAGGAGAACCCCACTCAGCCGGCCACTTATGGTGCCACGCACAGCAGAACTCACCCCAGGGACCCGCCGCGTTCGCCCTGCACCTCTGTCACACTCCTGGTGTCCCCAAGATCCTGGTGGGCATTGCACCTGGCATTGCCGCTTGGATAAGAGGCTGGTGCCCACTGAGCAGGCTGACGCCTACACGGTATGTCTGGGCGGGACCCTCTTTGAGGTCAGCCCCCTGTGCGATTTCAACATCACAGAGTCCTCCACAGAGCCAGCCAGATGGTGTTGGTGCGGTATGGGATGGACCTGCTCTGGAGGCCATGTAAGGGTAGGCCAGGAGGGCCATTCCAGGTCACTGTACCCCCTGGACTCAGCTCCAGCCCACTGCATCAGTTCTCAAACAGGAAATGTAACTAGACAGAAATGGTCATCACGGCTTTGGATGAAGGTGCAGGTGAGGAATCGCTGGAGCTGGTACTTGGCAAGGTGGAAGCATGGCTGTCAGCATGAGCACCACACCACAGTGTCCCTAGATCCGCAGGGGAGGGAGGCCAGGTAGGGCCACCCCACTGGCCAGCCCCAGTCAGGGACAGCACAAACAGCTGGTCTCCTTCCTTCCCAAATGCTGAGCTGGCAAGACCTCTGCTGCCAGGCTGTGGTGTCCTGCCCATTGGTGCACCTGGTGGACAAGCTCCTGCTGCCCTTGGCCTTGAGGGGCCATCCCAAGTCCTTCTCCATGGCCAGTGGCCTCAATACCAAGATGATGCACTGCTGCTCCCACTCTCACCGCCACTGCACCCCCAAGAGGCATAGCCTCCACAAAGAGGGTGCCTGTCTCCCCGGAGCCCTCCCAGCGGGGGCAGCAGCAACAGCTGCAGGGTCCCTAGGAAAGACACCAGTGAGAAATGTGGAAGAGCCGGTCCAGACGCCTGCACTGCGGGACGGACGCCCACTGTGGACCAGGAAGCACACCACCAGCCCTTAGGGACCAAGGCCTTCCAGGCAGCACCAACTCTGCCTTCCTGCTGGGCCGCACGGGCTCTCGCCTCAGACCTGGGCTTGCGGGGAAAGGGCCGCCGCTGCACTCTGGTACCACGAAACCTGCCTGTTGCTTTTGTCACAACTGCAGCGCAACCTTTTCCTTAAAATAACTGCTGTGATGAGATATGGGTGGTGAGTGTGTGCCCCCAGGTCCTGGGGAGCCCTGCGATGGTGAGATGACCTGGCATCACCAAGGGCAAGAGGGAGCCAGGCGCAGTGGCGCATGCCTGTGATCCCAGCACTTAGGGAGGCTGAGACAGGAGAATCGCGAGTTCAAAGCCAGCCTCAGCAATGACGAGGCACTTAGCAACTCAGTGAGACCCTGTCTCTACATAAAACACAAAATAGGGCTGGGGGTGTGGCTCAGTGGTCGAGTGCCCCTGAGTTCAATCCCCAGTACCAAAAAAAAAAAAAAAAAAAGGAAAAAAAAGAAACAAACAAACAAACACAGGGGAAGGGAAACAGAAGGGCTGCGAACCGATGGCAGGCATCCGCCCAGCTGAGCACCCTGGAGAGGTGCCACTATGCTTCCCGGCCAGCTCACAACTGCCACTGGTCTTCCCCAAGACAAAACCCTTACCTAAGGCCACACTAGCCAGGCAAAGGCCTCTGGTCTGGCCCTTCTCCTGGTCTCTCTGTGCAGCTGGAGGTTAGAATGAGGGCTAATTGGCAAGTGTAAGATGGGAGGCTCTGGTGTCCTGTCCCTCTGATCTGTGGAGCGTTCACAGGTAAGGATCAGCTCAGTAGCAACACCTTTACTCAGAGACATGGAGCACACACACCTAGCCCCTGAAGACCGTCAGCTGGGGGATGTCCTGCCACCTGGGCAAGACGAGGGTGACAGAGGTCCACAGGAAAGCAGGTGAGTGACCGTGGACAAAGGTGAACATTGAGGAGACAATTCCTCCTCGAGGGGTGGCCAGCCTGGGAGCACATCCTGCTGGGGACCTGCATCCTTGCTGTGCCTGGTGGAGAGGGAGTGCCAAGCTCACCAGCCCAGAGAGGGACCCAGCAGCTCTTCCCCAGGACGAGGAGAGGAGAGGCAGGCGTATGCAGAAGCCGAGTGGGAGGGAGCCCTGCATGGTCTCTGCTCAGTTCTGCTTGGGAGGACAGTGGCTGTGCAGAATGGACCCCTCAAGCAAGGTCTCACAATTATTTCTCTCCCCTTCTCTGATTTTCAGTTAAAGATCCCTCCACTCATGTCCCAGGAGGGTAGAACACAGGTCCCCAAGCCCCTGTGACCTGGAGCACATAGGCCACCTGGAGGCTGCCGCCCTTAGGGCACAACATGAGGAGGCACCGGAAGCTGGGAGAGGCAGGAAGGGCCCTCCCAAGGCCTGCTGCAGGAGTCCTAACCTCGATTCTGGATTTCTGCCCTTCTGGCCTCCTCCAGAACTGTGAGAAAACAGGTATCTGGGTTTGTTTTGTTTTTTTGTACTGGGGATTGAGCCCAGGGGCACCTACCACTGAGCTACATCTAGCCCTTTTTTAATGTTTTATTTTGAGACAGGGTCTCACTAAGTTGTTGAGGCTGGAATGGAACTTGTAATCCTCCTGCCTCAGCCTCCCCAGCCGCTGGGAATACAGCAGTGCACCATCATGCCTGGTCAGGCATCTGTCATGTCAAGCCCATGGTATGGGGCAGTTTGTCCTGGTGGCCCCAAGGATCAGATACAACAAGCAAATGCATTGTGCCCACAGCAGGGAGTGCTATAGAGGACCCAGCAGCATTTCCATGAGACAAAAATAAGTGCTAACATGGGTCATAGTAAGGAGGGGTAGAAATAGGTGCTGGGCACAGAGACAGTGCAATGGAAGCACAGGTTGAACCCTGGAGAGAGGGCATCTTTCGTCATTTTTTGCTGAGGCTTTCTGCTGACAAGTTTCATCTAGAGTGAGTGCCTTGTGCTCCACGTGTGCAGTTGGCTGCTTCCAAACTTTCAGATTCAGGATCTGCTTGCATGATCCCATCTTTGATTGCCTCAGGGTACCTTCCCGACAGGTCTGCTACCTTGAAGAGGAACTGTTCTGGGGCGGGGAGCAATTACAGCACGATGATATTTCTCTGAAAACAGGGGAGCCGCTGGGATCTCTCTGTGCTGGAGGACAGCAAGGCAGGCCACAGGCCAGGAAGAGCTGCAAAGAGCTCCTCCCTGGGGAGAGGGTGCACCTGTCCCAGGAAAGGCCACCAGGAAGGACCAGCAGTCACTTGACCGAGACCACTGAGATCCTGCTCCTCTCCTCCCTCCTTCTGCAGCTCCCTCCTCCCTCTTCTCCTCCCACACTGAGATGCCTCCTCTCCCTACTTCCCTCCTACATAGAAAATCCTGAATTGTCTTTTGGTTTTTTAAAATATTTTTTAGTTGTAAATGGACACAATATGTTTTTGTTGGGGGGGGTACTGGGGATTGAACTCAGGGGCACTCGACCACTGAGCTACATCCCCAGCCCTATTTTGTGTTTTATGTAGAGACAGGGTCTCACTGAGTTGCTTAGCGCCTCACCATTGCTGAGGCTGGCTTTGAACTCATGATTCTCCTGTCTCAGCCTCCCAAAGTGCTGGGATTACAGGCATGTGCCACTGCGCCTGGCTAATACTTGTATTTTCATGTGGTGCTGAGGATTGAACCCAGTGCCTTGCATGTGCTAGGCGAGTGCTCCCCCACTGAGCCACCACCCAGCCCTGACTTTTAGCTTCCACCTGTGTGATGCATGGTGATCTCTCTGTCTCAAGGTCCTTCCACCACACACAGCAGCTCCTCCTCAGGCCTGCATGGTGGGACACAGAGGCCCTTCTCCTCCTGCTGTCTCCTCTTGCCCTCTGAGAAGAAGAGAAGTGACTGCATTGCATCCCCTTCCTACCACTCCACCGCCCTGGTTTACTGTGGTGAGGTCTCGTGGGGCCTCCCTGAGGAGCAGTGGCTCTGTGTGTGTGGCATCACACCATGTCATGCTGCTGCCGCTGGAGCTCTGCGCTCAGCGTTCCTGCACGGGTACCTGATGTGTTTGTTCTCTGCTTCACATTTTCCCATGGCTCTGCAGGTGGGTGCTGCCTCTCTACCACTGTATGGAGGAGCACTTGGATGTCCCCACGACTGGCTTCTCTATGTCCTTACACAGGCGGCTCAATTCCCCTGACTGCATGAAACTCCTCAGCATTTGTTTTCTTCCCTTTTATAATCTCTTCAGGTGTCCTGACCTTGACACCTGCAGGCCACACTGACTTGAGCAAACGGAGAATTTGGAAAGAATTCTGTGATGAATTGCCTTCTTGGTTTCTATGCTGATAAATTAAATGGTGATTCATTCTTACAAACAGGAAGTTCTCCTTTAGTATAAAATACATGTGTTTCCACTCTCCCTCCTTCCTGGCTGACACCCAGTCTGAGCCAGCCAGGCAGGAAAGCTGCTTTCTGCTCCTCTTGAGGTGTCACTGGCTGGAGCCACGCCCACTTGCACAAAGGTGGGCGGCCTAATCTGGAGGCTGTTTCCAAGAACTGCTGTAAAAAAGTGCGGTTGAACAGCTCCAATCTGAAAATGGACTCCCAACATCTCCAGAATCTGAAACTTTCCAAGCATGATATATATGATGCCACAGGGGAACGATTCCTCACCTGACCTCATGTGACAGGGCCCTGTCAAAATGCAGCCGGGTGCTGGCACGGTGGTGCACGCCTGTAATCCCAGCACTTAGGGAGGCTGAGACAGGAGAATCGCGAGTTCAAAGCCAACCTCAGCAATGGCCAGGCGCTACGCAACTCAGTGAGACCCTGTCTCTACATAAAACACAAAATAGGGCTGGGGATGTGGCTCAGTGGTCGAGTGCCCCGAGTTCAATCTCCAGTACTAGGGGAAAAAAAATCACATTCCAAGAGTCTGGTGGATGTATCCTCTGTGGCCACCAACTACAGGGGGCAGGGAGCTTTGAGCTTCCTCCTCAGGAAACACCTAGCCTTGAGAGTGGACATCCATTGCAGCTTCAGCTGCAGGAGAAAGAAATACTAAGTGCAGAAGGAACAGGGTGAGAAGCGGGTAGAGCACATCTGTGGAAACTCCTCAGAGACCAAGGCCACTGCGGGAAGGGAGCACAGGAGGGAGAGGCGGGGAG
>PVHX01024001.1:0-24758 GCA_004024805.1 Geosciurus inauris
AAAAAGAAGGTCCAGGTCTAAAGTTAATGGATGCTTTCTTTTGTTAATCAGTAATCAAACCAAAAGAGTATCTGTCATGGTCAAAATCATCCTAGTCATTCAGAGCTTATACATTCTTTGTTACAGTGTGTCTATCTGAAGTCTCAAATTTGCCATACCTGTGCTAATAAGGAGAGGATGATTAAAAGCTCTATTTTCAAAGAATCTTTTGGAATTTGCTGCATTAATCCAATGCCTGTCATGATTATTTCCAAGTGTGGAAAACACACACGCTCTTGGTATCTCCATTAAGACCAGAGCTCTACCACTGAGCCCTAATTGGAATCCCAGCTAATATTTGTCAATATAGCTTTCTATCCCCCTTTTTCCTGCTTCTGGCTGAACTTCATTCTCCAAATACTTGAGAGATATGCAGACAAATATGCTGCCTGTCTGACTTTCAGAATTATCATCGAGTTGATGATTTTCTTGATTTCCATATAAAATGGGCCTCTTGAGTATCAGCCCCAGTTCAGGTAAGCGATAATTTACTATGCCTATCTAGACCTTGAGAATAGGACAGTGGGCCATTCCATATGAAACTTGGCCTTACAACTGGGTCAATGACTTTAACTTAGGTTCCACTTTTCCTCTTCCCTAAAAGCCTGGAAACAGTGTTAGAATCTCCTTTCACCTGTTTTGGTGAAAATTTAAGCTTATAAAGTGCAGGGAGAGGTCTTCTTTTAGAAAAGAAATCAAAGTTATGAATACAAAGATTAATTTAGGGCTTTGGGAGAGCCCAAAGCAAGCAAAGAAACTGCCGTAAAGCTTAAGCTTTATTAACTTCATGGTAAATATGTCTGCACCTCTGGGAAGTAAGGGGGTGATTAATGACACACACACATTTCATCCTGGAACAAAGGCAGTAGAGTGAATCAAAGTATATTTTATTCAGCCAAAAAGTTATTAAGAGATTTTTACTTTGAAATAATTTCTGACTTACAGAAAAATCGCAAAAGATAATATGGCTGATTCTTATACACACTTTCCTAAGTCTCCTCTAATGTTAATGTTTTACATTTCATGGTATAATTGTTAAAATTAAATTAACATTACTTTTAACAATTAATTTTAACATTAATTTTAACTAAACCTCAAGCTTTATTATTTATTATTCACTAAGTTTTCTACAAATGTTTTTTTTCCTGTTCCAGGAGCCAATCCAGGATGAGACAGTGGATTTCACTGAGGTAACTTCTTAGCCTCTGTGATATTTCCACAGTCTTTGACTTGCATAGTTTTGACAGTTTTCAAGAGTAACAGGCAATTATTTTGTAGAATAGCCATCAATTGGGGTTTTCTGTTATTTTATCATTATTGGGTTGAGGATTTACATTTTAATAAGTATTCAACATAAGTGATGGGCCCTCCTCAGTGCATCATGTCAAGGTTAATAGTTAATAATGATCCTTTGGTTAAGATAGTATCTGCTAGGCTTTTCAGGAGTGTAGTTACTAATTTTTCCTTTTGAAATTAGTAAATATTTGCAAATATCCTATTTATCTTCAAGCGATTGCCCACTAATTTTAGCATTCAATTTTTTCTTATTTATTTTGCATTTATTAATTGGGATTCTTCTGTAAGACAGCAATAATTGCTGATGGCAGAATCCACCATTTATTTACTTGTTTGATTACTTATTTATTACACTATAGGCTCATGTATATTTATTTTATTCTGTGAGTCACAATCTAGTATTTTTACTATTTATTTTGTTATTACAAATATTCCAGCTTTGATCATTGTGAACTCCTTCAAGTTGGCTTCTATGCCAGAAGTAATTTTGAAATTTTTTATCTCTTGCATTTTCCAAATACCTTGAAGAGAACACTTACCCCATGATCAAATTTCTTTTTTTTCTTTTTTTCTTTTTTCAATTAATTAATTCATTTAAATGCATTTCAAGATATAGTACATATAGAGAGCTCAATTTTCCATCTCTCTGCTTGCAAACCAGATAGACTCACACCATTTGTGTCTTCATAAATGCACCTAGGGTAGTGATGACCATCTCATTCAACCATATTTACTACACCTATTCCCCCTTCCCTCCCCCTGCTTCCCCCCTGCCCTATCCAGAGTTCCTCCATTTGTCCTATGTTCCCCATTCCCACCCCCCTTATGTATCAGCATCCACTAATCAGAACATTTGGCATTTGGTTTTTCGGGATTGGCTTACTTTACTCAGCATAACGTTCTCCAATTCCACCATGATCAAATTTCTTAAACTCTCTGTGTCTCCTCCGTCAGGTACCTTACCCACAACGGCTGTCTCTACAACTCAGCTCTCAAGCCCACGCCAGTTTTCCAGCTCTTGTGCCAGTGTGCTTCTTATAATTCTCTTTCCCTCCTTACTTGACCCTCCATTACAAAATCCCAGGAATAGTTCCTCAAATGAAGCACAGAAGGTGTGAAGAATGGGAGATACTACCTGGCTAAGCATTATCCTTAGTTGCCGAAGTGGAAAGAATGACGAAATGTGGTTATTTTTATTACCACAGACAAGGCCCTGGAGTCAGTCCTTAACAAACTCTAGCTTTCATTCTCACAATTTGCCTTCTCTGTTTTTGAAATGAAACTTAAGTGACTTGCCTAAAGTAGCACTGGTAGGTAGTAAGCAAACAATAAGAGATTTAAACTCTTATTTTGGTAGGGCTGTGTACAGTGATTTATTTCATAGAGTTGAACCAAGACTATCTTAACTACATAGGTTGTGAAGAATGACTATGGTTGAAACAGGCTGAGATTGAAGGAGGGTAACTCACATCATGAACGACTACCTGAAAATAAACAGGGAGTAATTATAACAAGATTGGCCATCATGTCTCAACTTTCAACACCAGAGAAGCTGTTCTTTTAGTAAGAGATTTTATGAGGATATACTCTGGGGGATAAAAAGACAAATAGAAAAATAAAGAAAACCTTTAAATCTTCACAGTATCTTTAGGGGAAAATTCCAAGTGCTTTTAGTTCTAAACAGAACTGAAAACTTGACAGAACATAGGTAAGATTATTTTTTGATGTTTTGCCAGGGAAAAAGAGAGTTCTGGACTTTTGGATTGGGGATACTTACTACTTCTTTAAAACAATAAGGAAAATTAAGTTTTTGATTTCTCAGACCCCCTTACTCTAAAACTTATAAGTGACAGATCACCTAGCAATCTGTTTCCGTCAAAGATGTAATTACACTTGTCCTATCCTTAATTACTTCAGATAATCATGATTTATTTGAATATGTTATGAATGTACAGTGATTTATATTATTCATCATAATGATTTTTGAAGCAAGCTTAAATAACTATATATACACACATACACATGTGAAATGTCTGTTTGCATTTTATAGTTTAAAACATTCAAATGTTCCCTTTGGTGTCTGTCTTATAAATATTGCTTGTAAAGAATAGATGTTATCCATACTCATTTCCATTGGCTGTCAACTGGGAAAGGCTGAGATTGCTGAAGTTTCCTGATGGGACAAAGTTTAGAAAAAATATTGCATATGTGAAGAGAAAAATGATATCCTATGATTCTATATTACATTAAATTCAGAGGAGAAATATCTTATTTCACATGACTCCAGAATATAGTGTGTGCAGTTATGATGCTTATGATTCTGGGGACTCAGGGATCCTAAAATGAAGAGAAATAGCTTCTGTGTTCCTTGGCTTTCTAGAATCAGGGCTTCTCCATAGCAAATACTCTATGAAAGCATAGAGCTTGATTTCAGAAGACAGAGGATAATATTAGTTGGATTGCTCTATTGAAGGATTTATACAAGAAAAGCATTTAAAAATGCATCTTCAAGAATAAGATCAGGACAAAAATAAGATCTGGACATTTTGAAATGATAGTGTGGAAGAGGAGAGCACAAAAGATGTTTAAGCAGAGGGAACAACATAAAAAGTACAAAGCATCTGGCATAGGCAAGGAGTAGGGGGCATGAGAAGTGTTTAGCAAAGTAGGATCTAATGAGATCACCAGATTTAGGAATTGGCATTTTACTCTATAAGCAGAAAAAGATCATGAGATGCATTTTTTTCCAATAGTGGAAAAATGTGGTCAGGAGTATACCTTAAAAATGTGAATTTGCAATTAACATAGGACAGAGAAGGAAGATATAGGAAGATATAAGATAATAGAAGCAGGAAGAATAGGTAGAGAGTCTAGGTGAAAGGTAGTAAATATTTTATGTTTATTAATTGAGGAGTGGAAGGGGCAAGATGGATGAGAATGGTATCTTTGGAATAAAGTCCACAGGAATGCTTAGATACTAAATTTTTTAAAAAGAGAAACTGGTAAAGTTATTTCTTTTCATATTGACAATAAAAAAACAATCTATCAAAAGACCTACAAAGCTTTCATATAGTTTTTGTAAATAATCTGAAATTTATATTTCATGAACTCTGATTTTTTAAAATTTTTATTTATTTATTTTGGTACTGGGGACTGAACTCAGGGATACTCAAACACTGAGCCATATCCCCAGCCCTATTTTGTGTTTTATTTAGAGACAAGGTCTCACTGAGTTGCTTAGCACCTCACCTTTGTTGAGGCTGGCTTTGAACTCGCAATTCTCCTGTCTCAGCCTCCCTAAGTGCTGGGATTACAGGTGTGCGCCACCACACCCTACTACGTGAACCATGTTTTCCAAATGGACAACAATCAACTGTTCATTACAAGAACACAAAAATTATGGTATATAGAACCTATACTGATAGTTTTATTCTGAATTTCTGATATATGACACTTACTATTGATTTACTACTTAGCATGTATTTATATACATTTCACTGAAATGTTAATTATAGCTGATTAATTTTGAGATCATATTGTTTATTGTTTATTTTACATTGTAAGGTCATTCATTCAGAATAAAAAAGAAACAATCTTTATACTTGTATTTTTCCATGGTGCCTAGATTAGGTGGTTAGTTATGGTCAAAGGATTAATATGGACCTGTTTTTTAATTGGTAGAGTAATTCGAACATTGGGTCAATATTGAAGCATAAGAAACTTTCAGTGTAGTAGGAATAGCGGCAACAATTACATTAGATATTTTTCTTTGAAATTTTCCCAAACATTATGAATGTTGAAGTTTGCAAAACCACAGTTTTATTTCAAAGGGAATCTTCATTTTCTTTATCAAAAGAGAATTCATGAGAGAAACTTGAAGAATTGTGTTTCTGCTTTGGAGTCTAATCATTTGGATCAAGAGTGATGGCTCATGACAGGTCAAATGATTGGCTAACAATTGAGGCTCAGAGTGAATTTACTTAGATTTCTACAGGAGGAATATGAAATATCAGCATGAAATTTCTTAGCATTAAGATGATAAGACAATGCAATATTACATCAATGCAGTTATATTTCTACTAAACTCTACAGCTATCTACACACATGCCTTTAAAAAAGAAGATATAAACTTCATTATCTTTTTGTGGCTCTGTAGATGCAAAATAACAGATATATGTTTTAGAAGAGAAAACTTCATTAAATCCTTTGGTTTTAAATAACTACATGGTAAATCATCTGGTACAAAGCAATTGTCTCAAAATCATTATATATATAGGATATATAAATATATATCCTTTCCTAAGAAGAGAAAGGACAGCTTGCTGTCATTATTCTTTCTTTCCCATAAATAGCATTCATTGAATAGCTCCAGAATTTTAGCATCTGTCCCCAAATTAGTTATTATTTTTGCAGTTAGCCATCATCATTCTGGCCTCTAAAACATTGTAGAACATCTTCTTGGTATATGTTTAAATATTAAATAAATTGAATAAATCATAAGCATGGCATAAATAAAATCATTCTCTTATAAAGCTGTAACAAAAGAAGCCTGTATGTAATGGATTTGCTATTTTGAAAAAATTGTATGATGTGCAATTAGTAGTATTAGTAGTAGACTTTTTGTATACAAATCAGTGTTGTTCTTCATAAAGAACTTCTGAAGAAGACACAATGAATGTCTTCAAATCATTGTGATACATAACAGAACATACTAACATAAGTAGGACATGTAACTATGAGTGATAACAAATGGTATGACATTTCAAAGAAAGCATCATCTCCACTTGGACTTATCAACCAAGAATCCTTATAAAACATAGGGGTTTAGGATCTAGAAAGTTAAAAATTAGAAGTTGGGAAACTGCAGACTGGGAAAATAACAAGGATAAACCATAAACATAGAAAAATCTATTCAAATTTGTAATCTTGATGAACTTGTCTTTTGCATCCATAGATTTAAATTTTAAATCATTACTGTGGGCCTTTCAACACCTGGTACCTCATTTCACAATTCAATTTTTACCCTCTGACTACCAGTCTCACTTAACCAATTCTTGTGTGCATCCTTGGCTTACCTCACGAGCTTGCTCTATTCAGTCTCCTCCATCTTTAACTTTGGGTCCTGTTTCTGATGACTTTCCATTTTATAAAGCTTATCCTGAACTTCTCCCTCTCACTGTTCCACTTCTCTTTGGCAACCTCATCAACGTTACAGAATGGCATATCCCATATTCAAGGAATGCTAAAATGATTCATTTGTTGGGAAGAAAAAGAGGTAGAGTCAAGCAGTGGCAGACAAGATTGAATAGTTAAGGAAGGACACTTGAAGAGATTAAGTTATACAGATTTCATTCAATAATTCAGTTTTATACTCCCCTCCCATTTTTTGCCATCCTTTCCTATAACTAGCACTGTTTTAATTAGTTTTTTTTAAAAAAATGATTCATTTTAAGAATTTTATATTTATCAGGCAATAATATCCATAAAGTCATTGGTTGAGATGATAAATATTTTATGGCTAGTAATAGTAGAATCATAACTACTGAAATGAATTATTTTTCCATTTCAACAATGTTATGTGTTGCAGGCTTTGGTGAGTACTATTGTTATTAATGAGCAACTATTAAGGCACTAGTAGACAATTTTAGCAAGATTAAGCTTATGGTGCTATGCAAGATGACTGGAGGTGGTAAAATAAAAACTTAAAATGAATCTATGAGTTAACAATGACCTATATTGGAAACTTTGCTCAAGGAACAAAAAAGAGTAAGTAACACAAGACATGTGATAGGGAATACATAGCCCTTACCTATATTTGATGTGATTGGCAAGTTTGAAATGATGCCAAATTTTGAGTCTGGGTATCTGGGAAAATGATGCTAAAATCATAACCATGAGACTATTTAGAGGAAGCACTGGTTTATGAGAAAATATAATTATTTTATTAAATCTATGGATCCAGTGAAATGTTAAAAGTCAAGAACTAGAGTGCCTGATGGAGGTTAATGTGGTGTCAGTTGCCTAGTGATGATCAGTGGAAGCATGGAAATAACTTAGGTGTTTAGGGGGAGCACATAGAGAGAAAATAATAGAGAATTGGAGAGGCAACCTTGCAGGAGGGCCATTATATGGTGTTTGGAAGAAAGAAGAGGCAGCAATGGCAAGCAGAAGCAATGATTAATCACCTAAGGAAGGAACCAAACTAGTGTGCTCACAGGCATATTGAGGAAGAATATCATCTAAAAACTGAACACTTGGCATTTTATGAGTATTTGACAGTGTACCAAATGGTGTTTAAATTGGGCATCAAATGGAAGGAAAGGAATTTGCCAAAACATAAAGACTTGATCACATACAGAATCTAGAAAAGTTGGTAAAAGGCAGCTCGTGATAAGGATATTTAATTGCAAATGGCGTGATAAAGGGACCATGGTTCAGATATAGAGGAGTGGATGAGTGAGACAGGAAAGAGCCTGTCATCTGTTGAGGAGGACACAGGGTAATGGAAATGTAATCAGAGTGGGAACACTATTAGGGTAGCAATATGATAAGAATTGAGTGACTGTTAATTTTCCAATATGAATGGAACTAAAGAATAGTAAGAAACTATAAAATATCTTATCAATTTGATATTTGTGATTGTATAGAAAATAGACTATTAGCTTGTTTTAATATATGGTGAATTTTGATCATGAGAAAAAATTGCTTTGAATTCTCCAGTCACTAGGATACTGGTTGCACCTGGATATAAGGAGTCATTTGAAGACAGATGGAGTAAAAGAGATTTTATAGAGTGCCAAGCCATGCTGGATTTATTCCTTTTAATTGCATTCTATATTCCCCTTTTATGAGTTTTCCCATATAAAATGGTACATAATATTTAATGAAAACAGGCCTATAAGAATCTTCTGGATTTAAATTCTAAGTATGCACATGAATGGAGTTCAATAAAATTATTTTATTGGTGTAAAAGAATGAACTCACAGATGCTTCCCTACTTCTTTTCAGCTTAATTTTTTAATACACAGAATCTGCTATGGGAACAGAGTAATTAATGTTGCCTGTCTTACAAGCAAAGTCTACTCACCAAATTTACAGCTAAAAACGCAGCTCCAATCAATTCTTACTGTGTCTTAACATCATGTTTTTCATCCCTATCTCATTCTTTTGTTAATTAAATAAGATTTGTTATTTTCTGGCCTGCAATGCCTAGCTCACAGAACTTCCAGTTCAGGATTCAAAGGCTTTGTACTATTTTTATATTGAAAAAGAATCAATTTAGTATAGTAAGAGATTATGTGTTGGTAGTAATGGTCTAATCAGAGACCTGAGGGCTTTGAAAAAAAAAAAACAAAACATTTTTTTTTTCCATTACTGGGGATTGAACCCAGGGACCCTATACCATAGAGCAACACCCTAAGCCCTTTTTTATTTTTTATTTTGAGACATGTTCTTGCTAACTTGACAATGCTGGCCTTGCACTTGAGACCTTCTTCCTTCTTAAGTGGCTGGGACAACAGACATGCACCTCCCACCACACCCAGCTCTGAGGCCTTTGAGTATTAAGTTATAGTTCCAGTTTAAGTTATTTCTCATACCTTTTTTTTCCTCCATTAAACTGGTATTGAAGTAGAGAATGCTTTTTATAAATTATTTAAATGCCAGGTCACGTTCACTAAGAAATGCAAAGGTTGATAAGCAACATTTGTGTGCATGTACTAATTACCACATAAAAGTCCACTGATACATTTTAATAATATATAGTCGATTATAAATCACCTGGGCTAGACCATATAGTCATTAAATGACAATAGCAACACGTGTACTTGCTTGTTTGATAGACATCATGCATGCCCTCTTCAACTATTTTGTTCCAACAATACCATGTGGTCAGGAGTCAAAGCTGGTTTAAAAGTCCCCTTATTCTTCTTCCTTCATGTAAAGGTCCAGGCTACCCAACCTGATCTGACCCTCAGTTTTTCTTCCAAGAGCTCTTGCCTGAACTTAATTTTTAAATTTATTTCACCCACTGAAGCCCATGTTCACTGCTGTGAATCAAGACTCAAATCTTAAGACAGAATAGCTATTAATGATATAGAAGTAAAATGGAAATAAATGCTCCTTGAAATCAGAAGATGCAGTCCTTGAGTATGTTGTAAAAAAAAAAAAATTGAAAAACAGCGATTTCCTTTGTCATTCACATTTAGCTAAAAGCATTTTGTTTAAATGCTTGAAAGTATCTTGAATGAAACAAATATGAAAATCTTCCCAGAATCACCAGTGACTAAAAGCTATAAAAAAAAAATTAGTTCTCCTCTAGCTGTTGGTTGGTCAGACCACTTGAGCACATAAAGGTACAGCCACCTTGCTCTGTCTGTGAAGTAATATTTTCAGTAAAGACAATGGATACAGGAACTTAGAGTAGGTGTCAACCTTGTCCAGCCTGGCAAGCCCAAACAGATGTTCATACCGAGTGTTATATGATGAGTTGCATCAGGCATCTCTAAGTGGGACTAATGTAAAAACTGGTGATCTATTTTTTTTTCCATTTCTTTGAATCCCTGAAAATCTTTTACTTGGTCTAGCATTCTTTCTTTGCCAACTCTTTTTTAATGAAGGAAGAATGAAGTTATATTTTTGTAGTCTAATAATATTAGGGAATGAGACATAGTATTTGCTTCTGCCTTGGCCTGTTGGTAAGGTGATATTCCACCCCTGTCATTACTCAGAATGAGCTTGAGTACTTCCTCCTGCCTCATCCATTCCTTTATTTCATTCATTGCTTCCTTCCTACATTACTACATTCCTATATTCCTATATTCCTTCCTACATAGTGCTTAGTCTTTTTGCTCTTTTCCTTGCACCCAAGGACAGATTTGGAGTTACAGGCTCTCACTTAAACTTTCCCTTGGGTGTAATTTCAGTCCTTATTCTTCACTTCAAGCAATTCAAACACTTCAACCCTAAGACCTAACCCTTTTTAAAAACTGTTTAGCTGAATTTCAAATTGAGGTGCTAATATGTGGACACTAACCCATTATAGCCTGTCTTTAAAACAACAGTCAGAAGACTGCTGCCTTTGAGTCAAATGTGGTCCACAGCCTTTTTGATAAATAAAAGTTTTATTGGTATATGGTCATGCTGATCCATTTACATATTATTTATGGATGATTTTATGCTACAGTGATAGAGAACATATGGCTCACAAAACCTCTTTACAGGAAAAAAAGTGTCCCAATGCTTGTTCTCAACAAAGCACAGAAATAATTAGTTTTTTCTCAGCCTAGGAAGTTTACCTGATGTCTCTTCTATTAAGCATTCCCAGACCAAAAATGTATACTTTTTCTTAAAAGAATTAGTAGATAATTCATGTAGTTCTTGCTATAATTCCATTCCCTCTGGGTTGGACCTACATATTTTGTATTAGCTAAATTACTTTTAAATTATTAAAAATAATTCTCAGGCTGCAGATGCAGTTGGGTGGTAGAGCACTTGCCTATCATGCATGTGGCCCTGGGTTCAAACTCCAGTACTACAAAGAAAAAATTTGTCATGTTTGTTTCAGTCTGCTTTATGCTGTTATAATAGAATATCTGAGACTGAGTAATTTTTAAAAAACAAAAATTTTTTTCTTTCAATTCTGGATGTTTGGAAGTCTAAGGTCAGTGTCCTTCATCTGCTGGATGTCTTCTTGCTAGTTCATCCCATGAGAGAAAGCAGAAGGACAAGAAAGCATGCATATGCCTGTGGAAGAGGCAAGGAGCTGAACTCTTCCTTCAATCAGGAACCCACTTCTGTAATAATTGAAACGTTCCTGACATTAATTCATTCATGAGGGCAGAGTTCTCTTAACTTTAAGAGTCCCTCCTCTCAACACTTGCATTGGGGATCTCTGAGGGACATGTTTAAACCCACAGCAATGTTAGTAAGAAAACCTAAAATAATCTTTCTCGTCCACTGACTTATAGAAATTTGAATGCAAGGAGCAATTCCTTGATCAGGAGTTTTTGCAGAACATTTCTTATTTCTGTTTCTAAAACTTTAGGAACTAAGGATATAGCTCAGTGGTAGTGTGCTTGCCTACCATATATGAGGTCCTGAGTTCAATTCCCAGCACCACAAAAGAAAGGAGGGAGGGAAGAAGGAAGGAAAGAAGGAAGATAGGTTTGGCCTGCATTCCCAACTGATGATAATTGACTGATCCTGAGTAGCTGATGCCCCTGGACCTGGAAAAGTGCTTTCCAGCATGCCCCAGTGACCAACACTTCTTCCACATTTACATGTGCCCTTAACACTCTGGCCAATGTCTTTGTTCTACTGGTTACTTGAGTGTGTGCTGATCTCTGCTGTATGAAGGCATCTGAATATGTGCTGGCCTCCGCTGTGGTTTCCAGCATCCCTGAACATGTGCAGAAGCCTCATGTGCCAGGACTTTTGTTCTAAGTGAACGTGGCAAAGCAATCTGGGCTTTATATCTATTTTGCCTAGGAGAGCCAAATCTTATCCTCTTGGAGTTACAAATAAGCTTGGTACATACCATCCAATCAAATCAAGACACTATGAAGAAATGCTTACTAAAGCCAGAGCTCTAAAATATTAGATTTGTCTGAAATTTTTTTTGTTTTAATGAGCCAGAGAAGAAATAAGAACCACTAAAACCAAACCACTGATGATATGTTTTATTAACAGGACTGAAGGGAAAATGTGAAAGTCTAAACATGGGTATTTATGATTGCAAAAGTTTAAGAAATTCCAGGAAGAATAAAAATAGATGTGCTGCCTGAGGCACCCAAAGATAAAGTGCCCTCTTTGTTTCCCTGAGTAAGAAAGATGTCATCCAGGGAATTGGTATTCCTTTCATGGAGGAAAGGGAAGTTCTGTTGTCTCCAAAAGGGTCACTGAATGCTTCTTTTGGTGGACTTTGATTATTCCTTCTGTCTTGACAGCTCATCCAGGTGGTTTTTCCCATTGGCTTGGCTTAAGTGGAGTGAGGGAGAGGGTAAACTCCTTTGCCTCCTTGGGGGAAATAAATCTGGCAAAACTTACAAAGGAAAGCAAGAGGACTGGGGACACAAAGAGCTAGGGGACATGAGGGAGAAAGAACAACAAAGAAAAGAGAGAGACAATTTCTGAGTCAGCTTCCAGAATGAATGCCCAAGTTCTTTAACTGGCAGCAATGCCAAATCTAACTCTCTCTCTTTCTCTTACATACATACAACATGCACACACACACACATACACATACATGTGTACACACACTTCTTAGAGCAGAAAAAAACTAAATATCAATTAGAGAATAAAGAAAATCTGGCTCTCAGGAATAAGTGTTATAATAATTTGTACTTCATATCAGAAGAGAGAAAATATATTCAGGGTGCAGATTTTTATCAATGTTTTATCCATTTTTAAAGGTTAATGATTTACCTTTATTCATCAAATAATGCAGCACATCTTTTCCATGTTAGGATGTAGATTTCACATCCAAAACAGGTGAATCCATTGTCCCATGATTCTCAAAGGGTAAGAATTTATCTTTCATTGTTGTTATTTTTAGCAATTTGCAGGTAAGCACTTTAGCAATGCTTGCTTGTCTGCTGCTTCTCTCATGTATATTTCTAGTATCTGTATATAGGACAGACTTTTTCAAAACCTCTTCTTCTATTTTATAATTACACTGTACAATCATGTATATTTCACACTGCACAAGTACCCTAGCATAAAGAATGAAATGCTATGCGATGAAATCTACGTTATGAAATGTTATGAGTAAAAATAATCAGATTTGGATAAGAACTACATGAAAAACTGTTCATATTCGTTCAGCTTCTTTGTCCTCAAAAATGCCTCAAAGGCCTAACCACAGAGGAGAAATATGACTGAGACAAGAGTGACAGGCCTGGGACCATGCTCACAGTTATTCTAACATTCAAAATTAGTCTATAGAGGAGAAACCAGCAGAAGACACCTCTATAAGGAGGAACAGCACATGATCATGGTGTCATGGAAAACAAGACGAGAAAATGGGACTGGTGCTCAGAGAATGGAAAAGGACTTAGGTTTGTTAAGATGTGAATTGCTGATGGCCTCAGTAAGAGGAGTGACAGTGACATAATTCCACTGTCAAGCCTACTGGAATAGGTTAATAGGGGAGAGGGATGTGAGGGAGTAGAAATACCTAAAGCAAAAAAACATCTTCAAGAAATTGTGCTGGGAAAGACAGAGGGATGTGGAATGAGGGAAACAAATGTCTAAGTGCTTTTAAAAATATGGGGATTATAAGAGCACTCTTAGGTACTGAAGGGGATGAACCTTTAGAGAGAGATAAATTAATTATGCAACTAACCAGAGGTGAAAATTAGATAAAAGAATCTTGCAAAAGCAGATAGAGGTGAAATCTAGGACAAATGTGAAGAAGTTGACATTTGATGAACAACAAGAAAATTATTATAACTGGAGGTAAGTCAGGGAAAATGGTTATAGATACAAGTAAGTTGATAGATTTGATGGTCATCCTTTTGTTTCTATTTTTTTGCAGTGATTTATGAAGAAAGGTAGGGAAGTGTTGGGAGATTAAAGAGAAAAGAGAGGATGTGAAAGAAGAAGATTTAGAAGAATGAGCCCTCCAGGATTGTTGGGAAGACTTAAGAGTCGAGAAAATTAGTGGTCAAGGATATAAAGTGAGACCTATTAGCAATTTTAACACCTTAAATTAGAGCTGCAGGCACTATGTAGGTTGATAATAGGTTTAATTAGATTTAGAAATTCATTTGTAAGGCCTTCTGCTTTAATTACTCTTTCTAGATAAATGTTTGTTGCCTGAAAATCTTGGTTTCATAAAAACTCATAACCATAATGCCCAGAGGAAGATGGAAAACAATAATAAGCCTCCAAGCATGTTTGTGTGATCATGTGCACAGAGGACCTTGCTTCTGAATATCAGGAAGGCTCTGTCACTTAGGGAGAAGGTGGGTTCTTAGACTTATACACATTCTATCCTATGTGCATGCTGACACTCTTCCTCTTACATGGTCTTAAAATAACAACATACATGTCCACCTGCCATGAATGGAAGTAAACAGAAATAGCAAAACTGATGCAGATGAAGTCTCAAAATGAGATAAAGGCTGTTGTTCTTCTAGACTATGACAAATCCTGGATCTCTAATCTGAGGGAAAATAGGATCAAACCAAAGAGTAAACAACAGGCAACTTGTACCAACCTACACATATTTGCCTTATACAGCCAAATAAGAATAATTCATGAGTTATTTCCCCTACAAGAATATCAACAAACCTTGACATTTCCTTAGAGGACATCTTGAGTCAACTGGGAAGACTCCAGTGTTTCCTATTCAATGCTGTCTGGTGAGATTATCAAAACTTAGAGCTTTTTTCCTACCTTATTCTCCCATGGGATGAATATTAAAGCACAAAATGGTGCTTGTATAACTACTATCTGGATATTTTGGTATGATGTTCCTCTTTCTGTATCAAAGATAAATAGTGTACTCTCTTAATTTTCGAAATGTCTCCATACTAATTCCACAGGGACTGGTTTCTTTAGCAGAAAAGAGTTTGGGTGGATCCCTAGCCTTGCTTTAAGGCTTATTTTATCAGCTCGGGCTGCCACAACAAAATAACACAGACTGGACAACCTAAACAACAAACATTTATTTGTTCACACTTCTGGAGACTCGAAAGTCTAAGATCAAGACCTAGAAGGGGTCAGTTTCTGGTGAGAGTTTCTCTCTCAGGTTAGCAGACAACACCTTCTCTCTCAGTCTTCATGTGACCTTTTCTTTGTACGTGGAGGGAGGGAGACAGCTCTAGAATCTCTTCTCATAAAGATGCTAATCCTATTGAATTTAGAGCCCCACATATATGACCTCGTTTAACCTAATTACCTCCTTGTAGACCCAATTTTCAAATGCAGTCAAGTTAGGGGTTAGAGCTTCAACATTAGATTTGGGGTGGGGTGAAGATAAAATTCATCCCTTAGCAGGGTGTATACAATTTTTTAATGGTACCAGAACAGATGAATACCCCAATGATGATTGTCCATTCATCTGAGTTTTTCATAGAGTTGGGCCTGCAGCAAATCTCATCAAATACAAATGACCAAGTGAGAAAAAATAATTTAGTGGACATAAGGGCTCTCTGAGGTTGGGGCAGCCTGCTTGTTGCTTTTGTGCCTCATATATAATTATCACCACGTGTGTGTATGCTGTTGGATTTAATTTATTGAAGTTTTGTTTAACATTTTGCATCTGTATCTTTGAAGGATAGTGATCTTTAATATTTTTATATTTTCTTGTCTTATTTTGGTATTAAAGTAATCTATTTCACAACATGAGTTAGGAAGTAACTCTGCTCTTTAATTTTCTGGGAAGGTTTGTATAGAATTAGTGCTATCTTTTCCTTAAATATCTAATAGAATTCATGCATGAAATCATCTAGTTGTGGACTTACCTAGAGGGAAGGTCTTATAATTAACAAATTCAATTAATTGGCATAAAACTGTTCATAATTTTTTCTTATTATTTTAGTAACAATGAAATTTCTAGTGATTTTCCTTTCTCAGTCCTGATTTTCATAATTTGCATCTCCCACAATCCTGGCCAGTATGGCCAGAGGAAAGTCAGGTTTTGGGGGCTATTTGTTTTTTCCACTGTTTGTTCTGTTTTCTATTTCTGCTCTGGTTTCATTTATTTCCTTTCTTCTACTGACTTCGTATACTTCATTCTTTTTATCTCTGTAGTTAGGTACTGAAATCATCTTAATTAATTGCAAGTCTAGCCTAATTCCTCAGGCCAAAATTTTTAATCCGCCTTGGCAATTCTTTTTTTTTCCCCCTTCAGACAAGGTATTCAGTATACTATGAAACTCTATTGTCTTTGTTTTGAACACATTCTAGTACTTCTCTGCCATCTCTAAAGCTATGGTGCTTGTGTAATTCACTATCATCACATGTCTGAATTATTGCAATGGTTTCCATTTATCTTCTTACTTCTATCCTTACATCTCTTTAAAACTATTCCCAATACACAGCTAGAATGATCCTTTACAAATGTAAACCAGATCATGTGACACTTCTGCTTAAAATCTTCCAGTGGCTTCTCATCTTCCTCAAGCCTAACACGTGGCTATCAATACCAAACCCTAGATAATGTAGCCTCTCTGACCTTACCACTTTCATTATCCCTATCTCTTAACCAGCCTCAACCAGGCTCACCTCCTCACCAATGTATTCTTCAATCACAAGCACCATATTTTCTCTACATGTGTTCTTTGCACTAACCATTTCCTCAGACTAGAAGAATCTTTCCTGAGATATACCATATGGAAACACTTACTCATCTTTTTTAAGTCCTTACTCAATTGATCCTTTTCACTTCTTTTAAATTTAAAATATCGCTTCCCTTCCCTTACCTCTTGTCCTTGGGACTCCTGCTTAACTAGGCCCAGTTCTATTTTGTTGTGTTGTTCTACATTGTCTTCTCCACACTACATCTCCTTAATCTATTGTTGGCTGTCTGCTTCCCCTCTGAAATGGTAGCCCCTTGAAGTACAATGTCATGTCCATATTGTCTGTTGTATTCCCAGTGCCTGGAATATGTCAAGCTCAAAAGAGTAGTTGTTTAATTAATTAATATAAATGTCTGTATGGTATTCCATGCTGTGAATAAAGCAATTTATCCTTTATTTGGATTCTCAGGTAATTGCAATAAATTCAGACATACATATGTACGTCTCTAATTACTGCCTTGGTCTGTGTAGTGAGCATGCTCAGAGCCAGGCTTCCACATTCCCATACCTATCAGTCATCCTTCAGCTGAGGGTATTAAGGCAAAGAGATGGAAGTACCCTCTGCTGAAGGCTGGCTGATGCAGGTATGAGAATTTGTCAGCCTGATTCTGTCCCTACTATTGGTACAAACTTTGAGACATTATGTATATTACACTACCACTGAGCTGCCAGGCAGGTGCAGCTATAGAGAGCTTCGTCCACTTCTGCGCTCCTGCCTGCATTCTTTCTCTTCCTTGTTCTGCTTCATCTATCTCATCCTAGTTTCTCCTGGGGCACTTTTGTAAAAAGTCACTTTCATATAAATTCTTCTTTCAGACTGCTTCTGAAGCCTGATCTAAGATAGTCTATCTACCTGAATTATATTTCTAGAAGAAGAATTGTCGGATAAAGTAGAATTCATATTGTAAAAGTTCTTAACCAAACTCTAACTTCTAATGTAGCTTTAGCTTGAAGGAAAGGTAATAAGTGGAATTATATAATGTTTACTTTACATGGTTGAGAAATCACAATGAAAATAATGTCTGGTAACTAAAGCACAACAAATTCCCAATGGGTTTATGTCTTTCTGAAATATAAGATTTACCAATTTTAGAATCTAGAGAATTTTTTCTTTTATTTAAAAAATTTTTTTACTTGTAGATGGATGCAATATCTTTATTTTATTTATTTATTTTTATGTGGTGCTGAGAATCGAACCTAGTGACTCATGCATGCGAGGCAAGCGCTCTACCACTGAATCACAGCCCCAGCCCTAAAGGATTTTTTCTTTATATGTGTCTCTAATTTCTCGTTTAAAAACTAATTTTTGAATAGCAACACATATACACATTTGGTTTCTGCTTTTGAGAACTTTACAGTTCAATTGTGGAAATGAAATGTAACCATATGAGTACCTTTAGACAAATAATAATAAATGTATCCTTGTGAGAGTCTAGCCCTAAGAAAGGACCAAAACCAATATTGTTGGGGAATTGGCTATTGTTCCAAATACCTGTAGGGGAACCTAGCCAAAGAACAAATAAAGACATTTATTTCTAGACTAAATAGCTGGTCAGGGAGAAAAATGGACAATATATTAAGGCCATCACAACTTCCCAGTTTTGGACAGTGGAGGGGAAAAGGGGATTATTATTGCTTTTCCTGAATGATGTCCCATTTTAAATTATTTGAACACCTTTGTAGATGCAATTATCCCTATGTAGGTAAATGAGATGATGGGTGGATGGATCTGTATTGTGCTACTTTTTTTTTTTCCTAAATAAAGCTACTTACATCTTTTTTATAACTGACTTCTTCACACACACACAGAGTGAGAATAAAACTGAATGCTGTTAAATGGAGCAAACAAGAACACCTTAGCTACATTAATGAGAATGTTCCCTTTAAAAAGAGGTTGCAGAATCACTCTTGTACTTGCTTTCTAAAACCAAATCTACTTACTGTTCCCTAAGTATTAAGGGAAAGTATTCTCCTACAATCAAAGTAAAAAGACTTTTCTTTTTGTTCAGGCTTCAGATATCTCTCTTCTTCAGTGAAAATCACAGCCTTGAAAGCACAGAATACATGAAATATTTCTGTGTAATCTTCTTTGATTAGAACTGTTCATTCAATATAACAAGGCAATTGAGAAATATTTAACTAAAACTACCAAAATATTCAGCAATATATTTAAAAATTCGAACTATTAATTCAACTCATTAATCCTCATTAAAATTCTAGTGCTTTAAATTAATTTACCCAAGGCCATAACACATTAAGCTAAAATCTATGGTGTGCTTCTGCAACAATCCAAAGATGCCTGCTTGGTTCTCTCTCCTCTCCCTCTCCCTCTCCCTCTCCGTCTTCCTCTTTCTGCCATTTTCTAATTATGTGACTGGCCAAGAGAGTTACTCTCTTTAGGCCTCAGTTTCCTCTGTTCTCAGATGGGAAAATAATAGTACAATAGCTTTTAAGGATTTACTGAATTTCAGAATTTATATTGATCAAACTCTCAACATCAATCTCTAAATTACTTATGAAGGATCTGATTATCTCTAAGAATTATCTGAGATGTTGAAAATCAGTAGACAAGAAAAGCCAAGAGAAACTATGTGAAGAAGAGAGAAAGCAGCACTTCAACATTTCACTGGAAATTCCTAACAGGATCATACCATTTTGGGAGCTTTTCGAAGTTCCACTAAGGATTTCACATCTTGAGTGGCTCCCAATTTCCCATAGGGCTGAGAGCAAACTTAATAGTCAAAGTTGTTTTTTTTTTTAGTACTGGGAATTGAACTCGGGGTGCTAAACCACTGAGCCACATCCCCAGCCCTTTTTTATTTTCTATTTTGAGACAGAATCTCACTATGTTGCTGAGCTGGCTTTGAACTTGCGATCCACCTGCCTTAGCCTCCTGAGTTGCTGTGTACCTCTGTGACTGGCATAGACAAAGATCTTTAAAAATATCACTCTCACCTATCTTTCAGCTCTCCTTGCCATCAATTCTCTGTGCTTCATCCAATGGCTTATTTATTAATTCAGAATTGTTCCAACTTTATGTCTACTTCTTGGCATGTTCTTCCTGAACCTTTTTGTTAAAATCTCACTCATATTCCAAAACTTATCCTCAATTCTCTTTGTAGGGATAAAAGCCTTTTCCTGACATTTACATACCTCCACAGACACCTCCTGCCCTCTCCTCCTACTCACTCAATAAACACAAATAAATTAGGTATGACCTCTTTATCAATTGAACTACATAGCAACTTCCGTTTATATTTTTGTGACAATTTTTTTAGTATACTGAAGCAGTATCATCATTTATTTTCTTTTTTATTCACAGTTTTTTTAAACTTATTTATTCTACTTAAGTACACATGATAGCAGACTGCATTTTGATTCATAGTACACAGATGGACACAACTTTTCATTTCTGTGGTTGAACGTGATGTAGAATCACATCATATATGCAGTCACACATGAAGCTAGGGCTATGATGTCCATCTCATTCCACCATATTTACTGTCCCCATGCCACCTCTCTGATCCTTTCCCTTTGACAAAAGTTTCTTCATTCTTCTCGAGTCCTCTCCCCCATTGTAGATCAGCGTCCAATTATCAGAGAGAACATTTAGCATTTGTTTTTTTGGGATTGGCTTACTTCGCTTAGCATGAAATTCTCCAACTCCATCCATTTACCTGCAAATGCCATAATTTTATTCTCTTTTATTCCTGAGTAATATTCCATTGTGTTTATATACCACAATTTCTTTATCCATTCATCTATTGAAAGGCATCTGGGTTGGTTCCACAGTTTAGTTATTGTGAATTGAGCTGCTAGAAACATTGAAGTGGCTGCATCACTATAGTATGCTGTTTTTAAGTCTTTAGGGTATAGGCCCAGGAATGGGATAGCTGGGTCAAATGGTTGTTCCATTCAAAGTTTTCTAAGGAATCTCCATACTGCTTTCTAGATTGGTTGTACCAATTTGTAGTCCCACCACCAATGTATGAGCATACCTTTACCCCATAACCTCACCTTTACCCCAAACACCACTTATTGTTGTTTGTATTCTTGATAGTTGCCATTCTGCCTGGCGTGAGATGGAATCTTAGAGTAGTTTTTAATTGCATTTCTCTAATTGCTAAAGATGTTGAACATTTTTTCATATGTCTGTTGATCAATTGTATATCTTCTTCTAAAAAGTGTCTGTTCAGCTCCTTAGCCCATTTATTGACTGGGTTGTTTGTTTTTTTGGTGTTAAGTATTTTGTGTTCTTTATATATACTGGAGATCAGTGCTCTATCTGATGTGCATGTGGCAAAAATTTGTTCCCAGAATGTAAGTTCTCTGTTCACTTCATTGATTGCTTCTTTTGCTGAGAACAAGCTTTTTAGTTTGAATCCATCTCATTTATTGATTCTTGATTTTACTTCTTGCACTATAGGAGTCTTGTTAAGAAAGTAAGGTCCTATCTGATATGATGAATATTTGGGCCTATTTTTTCTTCTATTAGGCATAGGGTCTCTGGTCTAATTCCTAGGTCCTTGATCCACTTTGAGTTGAATTTTGTTCATGATGAAAGATGGGAGTTTAGTTTCATTTTGCTGCATATGGATTTCCAGTTTCCCCAGCACCATTTGTCGAAGAGGCTCTCTTTTCTCCAATATATGTGTTTGGCAACTTTGTCTAGTAACTATATTTAAGTGGGTTTGTCTCTGTGTCTTCTATTCTGTACAATTGATATACAATTGTGTTGTCTATTGTGGTGCCAGTACCATACCATTTTTGTTATTATAGCTTTGTACTGTAGTTTCAGGCCTGGTATTGTGATGCCTCCTGCTTCACTCTTCTTACTGAGGATTGCTTTGGCTATTCTGGGTCTCTTATTCTTCCAAATGAATTTCATGATTGCTTTCTCTATTTCTATAAGGAATGACATTGGGATTTTAATTGGAATCACATTGAATCTATATGGGTAGTATGGCCATTTTGACAATATTGACTCTGCCTATCCAAGAGCATGGGAGATCTTTCCATCTTCTAATATCTTCTTCAATTTCTTTCTTTAGTGTCCTATAGTTTTCATTGTAGAGGTTTTTCACTGCTCTTATTAGATTGATTCCCAAGTATTTTGATTTTTTTTTGAGACTATTGTGAATGGGGTAGTTTTTCTAATTTCTGTTTCAGAGGATTCATCACTGATGTATAGAAATACAATTGATTTATGGGTGTTGATTTTATATCCTGCTATTTTGCTGAGTTCATTTATTAATTCTAGAAGTTTTCTGGTGGAATTTTTTGGATTCTCCAAGTATAGAATCATGTTGTTAGCAAATAATATTTTGAGTTCTTCTTTTCCTATTCATATCCCTTTAATTTCATTAATTCATCTAATTACTCTGGCTAGTGTTTCAAGGACTATGTTGAATAAGAATGGTGAAAGAGGGCATCCCTGTCTTGTTCCAGATTTTATAGGGAATTCTTCCAATTTTTGTCCATTTAGGATGATGTTGGCCTTGGGTTTAGCATAGATAGCTTTTACAAAGTTGAGGTATGTTCCTACTATCCCTAGTTTTTCTAGTGTTTTGAACATAAAAGGGTGCTACATTTTGTCAAACACTTTCTATTAACTGATAAAATCATATGATTTTTATCTTTAAGTCTATTGATGTGATTGATTATGTTAATTGATTTCCATATGTTGAACCAACCTTGCATCCCTGAAATGAGCCCCACTTGATCATGATGCACTCTTATTAATATTCTTTTGTATGCAATTTGCAAAAATTTTATTGAGAATTTTTGCATCTATGTTCATCAGAGATATTGGTCTGAAGTTTTCTTTCTTTGATGTGTCTCTGTCTGGTTTTGGTATCAGGGTGATACTTGCCTCATAGAATGAGTTTGGAAGACTTCTCACCTTTTCTATTTCATGAAATACTTTGAGGAGTATTGGTATTTATTCTTCTTTGTAGATCTTGCAGAACTCAGCTGAGAATCTGTATAGTCCAGGGCTTTTTTTGGTTGGCAGGCTCTCGATGGTATCTTCTATTTCCTTGCTTGAAATTGATCTGTGTAAGTTGTGTATGACCTCCTGGTTCAGTTTGGGTAGGTCATATGCCTCTAGAGCTTTGTTGGTGTCTTCAGGGTTTTCTATTTTACTGGAGTATAAATTTTCAAAATAGTTTCTAATTATCCTCCTTATTTCAGTAATGTGTGTCATGGCATTTCCTTTTTCATCATGAAGTTTAGTAATTTGGGTTTTCTCTCTCCTTCTTTTCATTAGGGTGGCTAAGGGTTTGCCAATTTTATTAATTTTTTCAAAGAATTAGCTTTTTGTTTTGTCAATTTTTTGAATTGTTTTTTTTGTTTGTTTCAATTTCATAAATTTCAGCCCTGATTTTAATTATTTTCTGTATTCTACTTCTTTTGGTGTTGGTTTGTTCTTCTTTTTCTAGGGCTTTGAGATGTAGAGTTCAGTCATTGATTTGTTGACTTTTTCTTCTTTGAATAAATGAGCATAATGCAATGAACTTTCCTCTTAGCACTGCCTTCATGTTGTCCCAGAGATTTTGATATGTTGTATCAGTGTTTTCATTTACCTCTAAGAATTTTTTTTATCTCTTCCCTGATGTCTTCTGTTATCCATGCATCATTCAGTAGCATATTATTTAGTTTCCAGGTGTTGGAGTAGTTTCTATTTTTTAATGTCATTGATTTCTAATTTTATTCCATTGTGGTCAGATATAATGCAAAGCAGTATCTCTATTTTTTTTGTATTTGCTAAGATTGGCTTTGTGACATAACATATGATCTATTTTGGAGAAGGATACATATGCTGCTGAGAAAAAATTGTATTCACTCGTTGATGGATGGAATACTGTATACATGTTTTTTAAGTCTAAATTATTGATTGTTTTATTGAGTTCTATGGTTTCTTTGTTGAGTTTTTGTTTGGAAGATCTATCCAGTGGTGAGAGAGCTGTGCTAAATTCACCAAGTATTATTGTGTTATGGTCTATTTGACTCTTGTAGTTGAAAAGGATTTGTTTGATATACATAGATGCCCATTGTTTGGGGCATAGATATTTATGATTGCTATGTCTTGTTGATGTATGATTTCCTTAAGCAGTATGAAATGTCCTTCTTTATCCCTTTTCACTAACTTTGGTTTGAAGTCCACTTTATTTGATATGAGGATGGAAACTCCTGCTTGTTTACATTGTCCATATGAGTGATACATTTTTTCCCATCTTTTCACTTTCAGTCTATAAATATCTTTTCCTGTGAGATGAGTCTCTTGAAGACAGCATATTGTTGGGTCTTTTTTTAATCCAATTGGTCAGTCTGTGTATTTTAATTGATTAGTTTAGGCCATTCACATTCAGGGATATTGTTGAAATCTAATTTATAATCCTGGTCATTTTGGTTTATTTTTGGTTTTTACCTTGACTTGGTTTCTCCTTTGATTGTTCTTTTTTTTTTTTTTTTTTTTTTTTTTTTTTTTTTTTTTTTTTTTTTTTTTTTTTTTTTTTTTTTTTTTTTTTTTTTTTTTTTTTTTTTTTTTTTTTTTTTTTTTTTTTTTTTTTTTTTTTTTTAGTGCAGTTCCTCTCTTTGTATATTTTCATTGTTGGTTATCATTTCCTCCTCATGGAATATTTTGCTAAGAATGCTGTGTACTGCAGGCTTTCTTGCTGTAAATTCTCTTAACTTTTGTTTATCATGGAAGTTTTTTATTTCATCATTAAATCTGAAGCTCAGTTTTGCTGGATATGATTCTTGCTTGGCATCCATTTTCTTTCAGAGCTTGGTATATGTTGCTCCATGATCTCCTGGCTTTTAGGGTCTGGGTTGAAAAATCTGTTGAGATCTGAATTTGTCTCCCCCTATATATAATCTGATTCCTCTCTCTTGCGGCCTTTAAAATTCTATCCTTATTCTGTATGTTGGGCATTTTCATTATAATGTGCGTTGGTATAGATCTGTTGTGATTTTGTACATTTGGTGTCCTGTGAGCCACTTGTATTTAATTTTCCAATTCATTTTTCATGTTTGGGAAATTTTCTGATACTATTTCATTGAAGAGATTGTGCATTTCTTTGTTTTAAAACTCTGTGCCTTCTTCTATCCCAATAA
>PVHX01024002.1:0-24761 GCA_004024805.1 Geosciurus inauris
GACTTTCCCAGCTTCGAAGCTTAGTAAACACTTTGATTCCTACAAGGAATAATTTTAGATGCTGATTAACAGTTATCAAAAAAAGGAGAATTTTGACAGGAACTAGAAAGTTAGAAAGTGATACAGAGTAGGAAGGAGTGCGGCTTTGGCAGAGAGCGTGTGGGAAGCTGTTGCTTTCTTTTCTCCTTTTGTATGATATTGAATTGCTATGATGTCTCTTCAACTCACACACACACACTTGAGAAAAATATATTCATATCTTAAAAGTGTAACTTCCTTCTAAATGCATAATGTTTTGATAATTATCTTCTAATTTATAATTTTTGGTTGTTTTATGTGACTAATGTAAGGTACTCTCAGCAAAGAAAGACACTGATAAGAAAATAGCTATGCCTATAAATTTGTAAGCTAATATAATCATTTTTTCAGATTCCCTTAAGTGAATTTAAATTATCCAGTTGCTTGTCAAGAGTTGACATGTGCTAGTTAAAAATGATAAATCAAAACCCTGTTAACATTTGAAATTTAAAATGTTAAATTTTAAAATCTACTTTTAAAAAAAATTCAGTGATTTGATGATTCACCATTAATTTCTCTGTTTAGAGCTTGCTGACTGTAGTTGACCTATACACATATGCACACACATACCTACACAGGTGCATAAACTGCCTGAAAGGTGACTCCTAAAACCTCTGACTTGTGGTATTCATTATTCTGAACTTGAACTCACTGCCTATGGCAATGATATTATTATTTCTTTGATTGTTATCTGAAATTTTTCTACCTCTTTGCTTCATGTAGACTATCCTGTTTTCTATTGTTTGGGTACAGGACACAAGTGCTCTTCTATTTGGATTTTTTGACATAGCAAAGAAGCAAGTGCCTTCTTTACCCGTCCCCCTAGGAGTGCTCAGTGTTGGACTTGATGACCGATGGCATTCAAGGACACTGCTTGAAAAAGCACCAGCAAGGCAGATCCCAGGAGGCAGATGTGTGACACAGATGCCCTTATGTGATTCCAGCCAACGTCGGGAGCTCTCCCTGTCACAGGTTTTGTCACTGAAATGGGATGTGATCAGGAGACAAACGCTCCACTCTGCAAGGATAAAGCTTACCTTATACCACTTAATCCAGGTCCTCAATTTCTGGGGAAACTCGCTTCTGGAAGCTCAGGAGGATGGCCGAGGACACTCTCTCCAGCTGAACGGGCCATCTGTGTTACTGGTTCACTTCCCCTTGTAAGATCGCTCAGCAGCTCCAGGTCCCTGCAGTCTGTGCAGTCCTGCTCTCAGAACGGTGCACCCTGGGAGCTCGCCGTTTTGAAACGGGGAATTAGATTTCATGAGCCACTGCCTGGTGATTTGAAGACTAACTAGCTGTGACTCAGATGCCTGAAGTTAAGACCCCAGAACAATTTGAAAGCTTTAAAGTGCCAGCAATGGACTTGAAGAGAAGGAGACAGCTGGCATGGGCACCCCAGAGGGGCAGAGCTGGAAGAGGAGTTCTCTGTGGCTCCATGGGCCCCTGGGGACAGCAGGTGGTACTTTTCTTGGCTGCTTAAAACGGGATGGATTGTCATGAGCCTGAGCAGCCCAAGTCAGAACAGTGAGTCTGGGGACAGTGGAAGCCCCAGATTACAGACTCTCCCCTGTATTTTTCCATGGAATGTTCCAGAACGTCAGTGATATATTCTGTATAGTATTCTGAAGTCAGGATTAATCAAGGAAGGAGTGGAGTAAGAAAGGGAACCAGCTCGCTCCACAGACATGTGCCCACCGCAGAGTCAGAGGTCAGGACTTATCTTCCTGTTTTGCCACTAATTCACTTAATTACCAACTCAGTTCGATAGTTACTTACAAGCATGCCAAGTGCATTGAAATACTGAGGATGATTAGTTGGCTGAGCCTGGGAAAATCATGTAGCTTGGAACTTCAGTCTCTTCTTCTGAAAAGATGGAAATTAAATTACTGAATCCTTTCAGAAGCAAAAATGCAAAGTATGTAAAATGTGCTAAAATTACTAAAATAGATAATAAGAAAATGTTGAATGCTAGGCCAGGTACTAAATGACTTATTGATTCGACCTTAATTAATCCTAAAACCATCAAGTGGAAACAAGAGTAAGCCAGAAATCTTTCCTGGGATTGTCTGGCGAGAACCGAGCTAGAACTGTGACCTCACCCCGTGCCCGGAATGAAGTACTGTGTCACACTCAGCTTCCCGTTGGACTGGCACTTGCTCCATGTGGGTGTGTGGTCTCCAGCTGGTGTGCAGTGGTGGGGCCAGCTCTCCTTTGGCCCACGTGACTTGGGCAGAGCATGGAGGAGCCCTGCTCCTGATGCCCTGGTGCCTACCAGCTGCACCAAGTGTTATAGCTGCAGTTGTCCCCAGTGCCTTCCATGACAAACCATAGGAGGTGATTTCACTGCTCTTACCATCACTAGGTGAGGACATGAGGTCAGTCAGGTGACTGGTGTCAGTGCCTGGGTGCCTTCATGAGGGATGATTTTATGTGTCAAGCTCATGAGGTTAAGGATGCCTAGGTAACTCGTAAAACTCCATTTCTGGGTGAGTCTATGAGGGCATTTCTGGAAGAAATTTTCATTGAAATCAGTGGACTCAGTAAAGAAGATTGCCCTCAGTTTGCCAGTGTGGGAGAGCACTGTCCCATTCACCACGGCGCCAAGTGGAAAGAGAGAGAAGGGGAAGAATGAAGTCACTCCCTTCCTGAGCGGGGACATTCAAGTCCTCTATCCCTACACAGCAGTACACTTGTGTCTTGAGCCTTCAGACTCAGACCAGGACTTGCCCACTGGGTCCCTTGGTTCCAGTCCATTAGGCTTATACTGGAAATACCCAGGCCCTCCTGGGTCCAGCAGGCAACCCACTGCAGGACTTCTCAGCCTTTATAATTGCATGAACCAATGCCTCAGGCTAGACCTCTCTCTACATACCTGTGTCCAGGTCTGTGTCTACATCTGTATCTATATATCCTTTTGCTTCTTTTTCTCTGGAAAACACTAAGAAGACATTATTATCAAGAAGTAAAGGTGCTGCCATCATAAGTACATAAAAACTGTGGAAACTGCCCTGGGACTGGGTGATGGACAGGAGCTGGAAGAGCTTTGACGTACATGATAGGAAAAGCCTGCAAACTGTGGATTCTGTGGATGGTGCAGAAGGAGAGGAGGAGAGCTGAAGAGAAAACCGCAGCCTTCTTAGAGGACGCCACGTAACCCTGCACAAGTACTGGTAGAAGGTTGGGGGGTGAGGGCCAATCCGAAGAGGTCTCCGATGGAAAGGAGGAACATCTATTGGACAATGGAGGAAAGGCCACCCTGGGTATAAAGTGGCAAATACTGAGGCCGGGCTGTGCTTGTGTGCTGGTGCTTTGTGGAGGTGGGACTTGTGAGCAATGGGACTGGACATGTGGCTGCGCAGATGCCCATGCAAAGGGCTGAAGCAACAGTCCGTTCCACTAACCTGCTTGTAGTACGATTCCGGAAGAGACTAATTAACTTAAAGACTCAATTGCTTCCTTCTCTCACCTCACTGCTCTGGCTAGAGTTCCCAGTATTATACCTAATAAGAGTGGTGAGAGTGGATACTCTTGCCTTGTTCCACATTTTAAAGGAAACGCTTTCAGTTTTTCTTTATTCATCATGATGTTGGCTGTGAGTATGTTGTATGGCCTTGGTGATATTGAAGGAGGTTTCTTCTACCTGGTTTCTTCATTGTTGTGATAATGAATGTGCTGAATTTTGCTGAAGGGTTTCTATGCATCTATTGAGATGATTACATGATTTTTGTCCTTAAGCCTACCTACATAGTAAATTCTATCTATTTATTTGCATGTGTTAAACCACACTTGCAACTCTGGGATAAAACCAACTTGGTTGTGATGTGCAATCTTCTGAATATGTTGTTGAACACAATTTGCTAATGTTTTATTAAGTATTTTTGCATCTAATTTCATCAGGGATCTGGATCTATCATTTTCGTTCTTTGATGCATCCTTACCTGGTTTTGGTATGAGGGTGATACTGACTTCAGAGAATAAATTTGGAAGTGTTTCATCCCTTTGTATTTCATGGAAGATAAATTGAGGAGCATTTTCATTAGCTCTTCATTACAGCTTTGGTAGAATTCAGCTGAGAATTTTTCTGGTCCTGGGCTTTTCTTTATTGGAAAGCTTTTTATTGATGCTTCTATTACATTGCCAGTTATTGGTCTGTTTAATTTTTCTATTTCTTCTTTTTTTTTTAAATAATTTTTTAGCTGTAGATGGACACAATATCTCTATTTTATTTATTTGTTTTTATGTGGTGCTGAGAGTCGAACCCGGTGCCTCACGCATGCAAGGCAAGCGCTCTACCACTGAGCCACAACCCCAGCCCCTCTATATCTTCTTAATTAAACTTTGTCATGTGTCTACAGATGCATCTGTTTCTTCTAGACTTTCCAACTTATTGGGCAAAGGGGATAAAAATAGGAAAGGAATAAGTTCAATTATCACTATTTACAGATGATATAATCCTGTACTTAGAAGATCCAAAAGCTCTGCAGAAGACTGCCAGAGTTAATAAACAAACTCAGCAAAATAGCAGGTTACAAAATCAACATACAAAAATCAATAGCTTTCTTACACACCAATAATGAATCTGCTGAGAAAGGGATCATGAAAACAATCTCATTCTCAAAAGCCTCAAACAACAGCAAAGACAAGAGCAACAAAATACCCAGAAATGAATATAACCATGGAGAAGAAATACCCCTATGATGATAAAAAATAGTACACTGGAGAAAATCTGAAGAAGATACAAGAAGAGGGAAAGACCTTCCATATTCTTAGGCAGAATTAATATTGATAACATGGCAATAGTATAAAAAGCAATATACAAATTCAGTGCAATTCCCATCAAAACATCAGTGCCATTCTTCACAGAACTAAGAAGCAAAAAAAAAAAAAAATACTGAAATTTATTTGGAAGAATAAAAGACCCAGGATAGCTAAACAATTCTAAGCCAAAAAAGCAATGCTGGAGACATCACAATAGCTGACTTAAAATTATACTGTAAAGCTTCAGTATCAAAACTCCATGGCCCTGGAAAAAATCCAGACTCACAGACCAGTGATCCAGAATAGAAGACACAGAGACAAACCCACACAGTTAGAGTCACCTGATCCTTGACAATGGTGTCAAAGTATACATTGAAGAAAAGATAGCATTTTAAACAAGTGGTACTGGGAAAACTAGTTCTAGACATGGAGAAGAATGAGACTAGCTCCTTATTTCTCACCCTGCACAAAAATCAACTCAAAATGGATCAAGGACCATAGAAAGTTAACCAGAAACTGTGCAACTCCTAGAACAAAACAGGATCAACACCCCAGTGTATAGGTACAAAGAATGAATTTCTCAATAAGATCCCTAAAGTGCAGAACATAATGCCAAGAGTTAATAAATGGGATGACATCAAATTAAAAAGTTCTGCACAGCAAAGGAGACAGAAATGTGAAAAGAGAACCTACAGAATGGGGGGAAAATCTTTGCTAGCTGTTCTTCTGACAAAAAATTAATATCTAGAATATATAAAGAACTCAACAAACTTAACATCACCCCCCGCCAAATAACCCAATTAATAAATGGGCAAATGAGCTAAACATACATTCCTCAAAAGAAGAAATATAAATGGCCAACAGATATATAAAAAAAAGTCCAACAACATTAACTATTAGGAAAATACAAATCAAAACTACACTTAGATTCCATCTCACTCCAGTTAGAATGGCAGCCATCCGTGGCAGCCACACAATAATGAATGCTGCAGAGAATGCGGAGGAGGAGGAACACAGCTGAGAGGAACACACTGTTGGTGGGATTGTAATTGGTACCTCCACATGGAAATCAGTGTGGAGGCTCCTCAAAGGCTAAGCATGGAACCTCTATGTCAGCCAGATATACCACTTCTCTGTATTTACCCTAAAGAATCAAAGACAGCATACTACAGCAATACGTGCACACCCATGTTCAAAGCAGCACGGTTCACAATAGCCACACTGTGGAACCAGCCCAGATGTCCATCAATGCCTGAATGCATAAAGAAAATGTGGCACACACACAATGGTATTTTATTCAGCTATAAAGAATAGTGAAATGGTGCCATTTGCTGGAAAATGGACGGGACTTAAGGACATTATGTTAAGTGAAATAAGACAAACTCAGAGAGTCAAGAATCGTATTTTTCTCTCACATGTGAAAACTAGAGAGGAAAAAGAAAAAGAAAGGTGGGAGATGGGGTCTTACTAAAGAGGTGGGGGAGATCAGTATAGTAAAGGAAAGGGATTGGGGGAGGGAGGGTTAGAGGGAAAGGGGAAATGCTGGGGAGTGACCAAATGCTATTGTTACATTGTGTGAATGTATGTCACAATGACTCACCATCATGTGTAGTTATAACACACCGATAAAAACATGGAAGAAATAAAGACTGAATTGTCAATTTTCAATACTAACCATATTGAAAAAAATGAGGAGGCCTGTTCCAGGAAGAACGAGGATGTGGGCAAAGGACCATCGGATGAGGAGATTAGTAGAATAGTAATCTGGACAGAAACCAGGAGCTATTGTCCAAGATGACGAACAGATGACCCTCTGGCACCTCAGAGACAGCCGGGATGCTCCCACATCACTGTCCTACAGTGCCAGGGCTGGGGGAAGTGCCACCGCCAGCAGCCCTCCTGAGCGCCTGTCACCAATCTCCTCTCCCCTGGGGAAAGCCCCTGCTCTGCTCCATGCCATGCTTTTCCCCTCAACATGCTTTTCTACCTCCAGGCGACTGCTTGGCCTCGGGCTAAGCTCCTGCTCTGCCTATCCCATGGATCCTAAGTCCATGAGATACCAGCTTCTCCCTTGTCTTTTCCTTCCCTTTAGCCCCATTGGACCATAGCATCCCCTTACCCGGTCTAAATCATCCAGGATCCTATTTGAGACTCCCGAGTCTGAGTCTTGAGCCATTACCCTTTCTTCACTAGGAGATTCTGGTCCCAGTACCAGCAGTCTCGGGAAATACTCCATGTGAATGTCCCACAGGGGTGTGAAGTCAGTGTGCACAGCTGCACGCAGCACCGTCCTGCCAACTCTTTCTTGGTCTTTCTTTCACATGCACAAGCAGTGGGGTCAGGGGATGCTCCTGAGCTGCCATCTTCCACCACCCACGTTCCACATTCAGGGACAACTGGGGTTGGCAGACCCCATCCTCTTTACTCCCCTGTTCTTCCACAGCACCAGCCGCTCCATTCGGGTCAACAGCCTCTCATTGTAGACACTGAACAGCTTCCTCTGTGGCCCCCATCTCCCTCTGGCCATCCTCCATCTGTCCTAACATTGCAGTCCTCACGTGCTGTTGAAAACTCAAAACGGATGATCTCACTCTTCCAAAGAAAGCCCTCCGTGGCTCCTCACTGGTCCTCAGCAGTTGACTCTCGCCTACCTGCCTAGCTTTTTCTCTGTATCTCCTCCTTTTTGCTCCCTACCACAACCAATCATTTCCAGTCCCATTGAAATATTTCCTTTCTCTCATTTACCTTTGGGGTTTTCTATACGTGACCAAAAACTGTCATGGAGCACTTTTATGTGGCTGGTCATTAACAGCATTAATGGACACCATTCCCAAACTTGCACACACACTGGATTAGATGCACTGCCCAGGAGTGTCCTTGGCCTGTGAGGATGAACACCCTGAAGGGACGCCCATGACAATGCCCCACCACCCATTCGTGCTCTGCATCCCTTGGTAGACTCCACGCTCTTCAAGTGTACTTATTAGAGTACATGCTTTTTGTATTGAGAACTCAGCATGTCATTTGAATACATTTTAGTCAGCTATGCATTGCTGAAACAAAATGCCTGACAAGAACAACTCAGAGGAGGAGAGCTTGATTTTGGCTTATGGATTCAGGAGTTTCAGTCCCTGGTGGGATGCCTTCATTGCTTTGGGTCTGAGATGAGGCAGAACATCATGGAGGAAGGATGAGAAAGCTGTTCAGCTCATGGTGCCAGGAAGGTGGGGGGTGGACAGGAAGAAGATAAAGTAAAGCCAGGACACCTCCTCAGTGACCTGCTTTCTCCAACTAATTCCCATTTCCCAGTTGTCCATTCAGCCACCACTGATGAGCTCAGAGCCCCCATGATAAAATCACTTTCCAACAGCCCTATCTCTGAGCACATGAATCTTTGGAGGATGCTCCTGATCCAAACCTCAGGAAATACCTTAATAAAAGCCCCTTGCGTGGGTACATTATGATTTGTCAGAGTGGAACCAAGGTAGAAAGGTTTTGATGAAGGTGGGAAATTTCAAGGTAGAAACATAATGCTTAAAACCTTGTGCTCCATTTCAAATCATTCTGCAAGATTTGCATGTCAGCCAGCAAAATTCCTATTGTATTTGTTGAATGTTTTGGCCATATGCTCAGTTTCTTGACAAGTACATGGGAAGTTTTTTTAAAAAGTTGTGAAAATTTATGGGCTTTTTATTTTGAAAAATGTTCAGACTTCAACAATGACTTCAGGGTGCATCAATGAAAATATAGTCTTTGGGGAAACGTTTTTTCAATAACACCTGCAGCTGAAGAGACCACATAACCATCAGTATTGGGTGCTGCCCAACAGGTCACAGTTTCAGCTTGGCACTGTATGGCAGAGATGATACAGATGGTGCATAGATGATGGACACTGGTTCACTAGAGTAATGTGTGATGAGACTTGACATTAAAAGAAAGTATTAGTGAAAATATGCAATCAGGAAAATCACACAGCATAAGCAAATGGCTATGGCTTGATGAATTTCACAAATGAACACAACTGCGTAGCCAGCACCCACATCAGGGACTGGGACAATGACGGAACTCACAAGTCCCTTGGACAAACACATGTCTCTCGCTGGACCCCACTTCCAAGCATAGGTAGCTATGGCTGTGTGTATGTAATATAAATGCCATCAAACGGTATGTGCTTTCTTATGTGTGGATTATTTTGCTCAGTATCAGGTTTCCAGGAGCGTGTAAAGGGCAGGTGTACAGTAGAGAGAATCCCCTTTGTATCACTGGACAGCGCAGGGAGATGACCATTTGCTCAGCAGGGAAAGGAGGTCCTGAGTTTCACAGCCTGAAGAAGCTGATGGTCAGCCTCAGGAGTTTGCATCTTCAAGCCTGGTCTAGAGGATTTTGTCCAGGATGCTGCAGAAGGTTTTACATGAGATCGAGTTCTCTTCCAACTTGGAGATGGTGGAATTTTCCATAAGTAACACATCTGTCATGTCTTGTTTCATTAGGTGACACGGGCATGGAGGCTGTGCTCCTGGGTGTACCAGACACCTATGATGTGCCACATGACATGGTGCCCAAATCTGCTCCGGGCCTCTGTCCACCCATCCCAACACCAACTCTCAGCTCTGTGGTGTCAGCTGTGTGTGGTTTCCAAACACCTCCTTATGGACACAGCTCAGTAGCCCCATAAATCCTGTGAAGGCCTCAGCCCTTGTTTTCCATCAATGCCAGTTTTCCCAGGCTCTGTTGAGGCTCCAGACACACCAGCCTGGAAGGTCAGGGGTAAAGACTGTCTCTATGGGGAGACCTCTCATCACGAGAGGAGCTGGAAGATATTTTCATCCTCTTTCCTTCTCAGAAAGACTGTATTTTGAATAAGCCACACAGCCTCTGGGAAGGTGGCTCCCAAGTCTGGATAAATGGCTGTGTTAACAAACATGGGGTCTGTTTGATGCAGCACCTCGGCATTACCTCACTCCTGTTCCCTGGGATGTTGCCTCTTAATAAATAGTAACATAGAATCCTTTTGTCTCAGGCTGTGCTGTCTGGGGCCAAGACCCTGTGCAGCTTCTGAAAACGATGGAGATACATAACTAAATGAAATTTAAACCAAAGGCTGGGAATGTGGAGAAAGATATTCTCTGGGGGAAACAAAAGACTCCATAGAGAAGGATAAGAAGTTCGGTTCAGACGTGAAGGTGACGGTCAGCACCCAGAAGGTCCCATCAGGCAGGATGGCAGCAGAGAGGGATTCTGTCTGTCCACACTGGGCCCTACATGAACATGACAGGCAGGGGCCTCCTCCATCTGCACGAGTCTCTGAAGGCACTGGGTGAAGGGAGGCAGGGCTTCCCTCACAGCCTCCCAGGAGGTTGGAGGGCTTCCTGAGGTAAAAGGACAGGCAGCCTCACCTGCAGAACCAGCCTGTTGAGGTCACAGGGCCCACAGTCAGGCAAGAACAAGTGCTACAGATACATGGCAGGTGTTAGCTCCTCGCGATCGTTGGGAACCTCCAAACCAATGTCACCGCTCATATCTCACCTTTGCAGGTAATCAGCCTTTCCTACTTGGGGGAAGTTTGGGTGGACACGATGTTTCCATGATGTGCTGTCCTTTTAAACCTCCACAAAGTCTCATTTTAAGACTTTGCAGCAAGAATAAATGTGCCAAGCATATCTGAAGTCATAAAAGGTTTTCTGACTGTAACTATGCCTAGGAAGCCAGGCCTCCTCAGAACAGGAGGGACAAGGGAGAACTTGGCGACCACAGCAACAGAGAGGATGGGGTAGGCATCTTGGACAGTGGCCAACCACTGTGACTCCCTCCCGAGGGCCCCAGGTTAGAATTGTTCCTACCTAAAAGAGCCACACAGGAGGTTCTAGAAAGAAGTGCTCAGTCCTTTCATTCCCTGAGGCTGGATGTGGATGGGGCTGTTACAGCTGTAGGCCTTGTGGAAACACACATGAAATCAAAGACCAGCCTTGGCCGTGGGGAGTCTCCAGGTAAATGCAGCAGCTGCTCTGTTTTGTTACAAGAATGAAGGTCCCTTTCCCCTCTGTCTCTCCTGCTGAATTATAAATCATCATCGTTGCTAGCGTATGCTGATTTTTTTCTGAGCAGGGACTTTTCCAGTGGACAACACATCTCTGGAAATGGTATAGAAAAAATTTTGTGATCTTCACTTACCTTCATTCCTGGAAGTGTTCCTGTAACTTGTGACCCCCAAAAGAATAAGAAATATTGACTTAGGGGAAAAAAAACAAGCTCCCTTCCTTATTCTGATCACGATCTCAAGCTTTCCCCAAAGCAGAATTCCGAAGGAAATGTGATGGCCCTGATTCTGTTGTCGATTTGCATATATGTATAAAATCAAAACTAATTTTCTGTGTACTGAGTCAGAATACAAGTGAGTCCCTCAGGCTTGTGCCCTGCCAAGTCAGAGACATTAAAACTAAATTATTTTCCTGTTCTAAATATAAAAGCAAAAACTTAAACATATTTTTGCAGTTAGATAACTTACAAAAATATTGAAACCAACAAATTCAGGAGAAAAAAAAAAGTCCTTGATTCAAGTGCACCTCCCCTTCCTTAGTTGAGCTGTGAGATGGCAGCGTGGACCCTGTGGCTTGTTTGTGGCTGAGCCCATGCATAGAGATTGGTTTGCTTTCATCTCTCCTCTCTGGAGGTTATGGGCTGCATTGTGTAATCACTGCAGTAAACTGCAAATGATGTATGAAATTAAAAAAAACACACACACGCACACTAGAGAGTTCAGCCAACACTCTGTTCATAGCTATTTTTGCTACCGAGGTGACTGGGAAAGCTGAGCCTACCCAGAGAGGCAACCACCAGGGACATTCAAGGATGCTTTTTAAAAATCAATATCACTCTTCCTCCTTCCTCTTCCTTTCCCATCTTGTAGGAAGAATGTCAAACAAAATATTTTGATAAAAATAAAAATGTTAAAATTAATCTGCTCAGGGATCCTCCAAGGCAGGTTGAGTGTCACTCTTCAAGGAAGCCAATGTCTACCTCCCTAAAGTGGGAGGGGCTGCTACACACTCACCGTGTCCTGCACTTGACCTCCATCTAGACCAGGGATCTACACACATTTGCGAGAGAACTTTGCTATCAACCATTTTTGAACCTCCGTCTATGTGGAGTTGTGTATTTATGGCTTACAATTCCTATTTCATCACACGTCAATATGTCAAGGCATTATTCAGACTTTGAGCAAAGGCGGTCATTAACAGTAGTGTATATACATTCATCTTTAAAATGGACTTTTTGAAGAATTCAAATGTTTCGGTCAACTTGCAGCAGCGTATGTCACTAGCTGTTTTAGTTCATTTGACGAACACCGGTTCTGGTTCCGTCTATCTCCAGGAGAAGGGTTCCAGAGCAATGAGGGGTACACCTGTCTCACCTACTGATGTGCTTGTTGCCAGCGATGGGAACGGTCCAGGGAACGGTCCAGGGAACGGTCCAGGGAATGGTGCATGACGAGGCGATGCGTACAGGTGAGGTGCCCTGAGTTAGATTTTCCACTGAGAGCTTCAACAAGATGGTGACATTTGTGCCGTGATTTGGATGTTGTGAGAGAAGGACTCTGAAGACAGTAGGTGAAGAGAGTTTCAGACCCAGAGAAAAAGCGAATGCAAAGAGTGGCTACAGAATGATTTATTTTACAGAAATCTTACTCTAAGAATAAAGATCGGCTCTGCTCATTTTTTTGTTCCCTTCCCCTGCCATTTGTTGGAGAAGTACCTAGAGTCCGACGGGCTGAATCAAAGGAGAGCTGGAAGTTGAACTACTCAAAAGGACTTTCAAACTGTGTTTCCAAGTGCTTTTGCCTCCCTCCCGGCGCTCTGTGAAAGTCCAGGCTCCTCTCCATCCTGCTCATTATCAGTAAAGGTCAGCTTTTGGAATTTCAGCTGATTTGACATGAGCTTGGTGGTGTCTCATTGTGATTTTAATTTTGATTGCCCTAATGAATAATGAGGTTTGCATCTTTGCAGGTGTGTGTTTGGCAGGTCAAAGCTTCTCTAGTGGAGGGTCTGATAAATAGATGTTCCGATCTCTCACCACCTTTTACACTGGTTTGTTTCTGTGCTCCTCATCAGCAGTGAGTGTTCTCTGTGTGTCTACATGTCCTTTCTCACATTTCTGATTTGAACTATTTCCTTCTAGCCTGTGGCTTACCATTTCCTTCTCTGACCATTTTATTTCCCTCCAAGAACAAACATGTTTTAAACTTTGTTGCAGTACCATGTATCAGCTTACTCTAAGGACCATGCTTTTCATGTGGTTATTGAATAAACCTTTTCTTAACACAAGGTCACAAAATTTTCTGCTACATTTTCTTCTAGAAGTTTTCTAGTTTTTGATTTTACTCTTATATTTATGGTCCATTTCAAATTCATTTTTTATATCACAGGGTATAGTTTGAATTTTACTTTTTTTTACATGTAAGTCCAAACATTTCAGTCCAAAAAGGCTATTATTCTGAATTACTTTTGCCTCATTGTCAAATCAATCGTACACGTATGCTTGTACAATTTCTATTTCGATATGTCTCACCAATCAGTTTGTTTGCATTTACAACAATACTATACTCTAGGTTACTGTGACTTCATAATAAACTATGAGATCAGGCAGTAATAATCATTCAGCTTTGTTTTTCCTTTGCAAAGTTGTTTGGGTTACTACCAGACATCTTTGTCTCCATACAAATATTAACATTATTTTGTCAATTAAAATGACCAAAAAATTGATCTAGGATTTTGACTGGGATGGTTTTGATTCAATTTCAGACAGACATCTTAACAATACTAAATCTTCTGACCCTTGTACATAATACTATTCACCACTTATTTTCTGAATTCCCCTCAGCAATGTTCTATTATATTGAGTGTAAATAGTTCATGCATTAGTCCAGATTTATCCCTAATTATTTAATTCTTTCAGTGCTCTTGCTAATGGTATTGTTGCTTTAATTTTAATTTCTAATTGTTTCAAATATATAGAAACATGAAGTGATCTCTACTCTTTGAAGTTGTTAATCTACTTATTAGTTCTACTAGCTTTTTAAAAATAGTTTCTTTTAGATATTTTGCATAGATGAGCCTGTCATTTGTGAATAATGACAGTATTACTTCTCCTGCTTCAATAAGTATACTTCTTTAAAAAAAATCTTGCCTGATTGCACTGGCTAGAATCTCTTGTACACTGTATTATAAAAGTTTTGAGGGCAAACATATCATCTTGTTCCTAATCTTTGATTTGAAACATTGTGTTTTACTGTTAAACATGTAGTTAGCTATAATTTTTCAGATCTTTATCAGATTGAGGAAATATCTTTTTATTCTTAATTTATTGCAAGTTTTCATAAGGAAGGTTGCTGAATTTCATCAAATGCTTTTCTATGTTTGTTTGCATAGTCATATAACTCTCCTGTTTTGGTTTGTTAATCTAGTGAATTACACTGAGTGCTTTTTGAATGTAGATGCACCTATGCATTCTTAAGATGAACCCAACTTTGTCATAATGCTTTTGAAATATGCTATTTTAACTCTATTGGCAAAAAACATTTGTTTGAAACTCTTGCATCTACATGACTTTTATTTGCAGTTTCTTTACTTTTAATATTTCTGTGTGTTTGGGTAACAGGTACGGTTGGCCTTATAAAATTATTTGGGATCCAGTCCTTTATTTTCAGTTTCTGGAAGAATTTATGTACAATTCATATTATTTCTTATTTATATTTTTGGTGGAATCCCCTAGTGAAAAAATGTAGTCTAGAATTCTATTTGTGGTACAGTTTATAATTTAAAGTTTTAAAATATATTCTTATTCTAATTATATATGACTAGAATGCATTTTGACACATCATACATAAGTGAAGTATAACTTCTCATTCTTCTGGCTGCACATGATGTAGAATTCCAATTTTAAAATGTAAGGGACATAGAACTCTTTAGGTTATCTCAATATTTTGTGTTTTTCAAGTACTTTCCATTTCACCAAATTTGTCAAATTTACTGGTGTTAAATCATTTATTGAATCCTCTGGTTTTCCTTTAATATCTATGTGATCAGTAGCAATGTTGCTTCTTTTATTACTGGAATTGGTAAAATGTATCTTATCCTGTTTTTAAACCAGCCTGGCTGGAAATTGACAAATTTTACAGATATTCTCGAAGAAGTAGCTATTGATTTAGTTGATTTCTCTCTCTTTAGTTTTTCTTTGATTTGGTTCTACTATTTGTGATTTATTTCCATTTGCTTACCTTGAATTTCACTTGCTCTTTCTTTTCCCTGGCTACTTAAGATGAAAACATAAGCCAATTATTTGAGATTTCTTTTTTATATTGATGTATTGTGTTAAATATATCATCCTCTAAATTGCTGCATTAGTGTAATTACATAAATATTATATGGTGTTTTTATTTTAATAAGGTTAAAATGTTTTCTTTAATTCATGGATATTACTTTCTAAACATACATAGATTTCTAAAATATCTGTTTTTGATTTAAATTTAAATCATTGGCATCAGAAAGCATACTTTGTAGGCAGTTCTTTTAAATTCATTGAGGCTTATTTTATGGTACTAATATGGTCTATCTTGGTTTAAAAAATTGTGAGTATTTTATAAGATTTTGTATTCTGCTGTTTACTGGGTGGGGTTTTCTATAAATATTAATTAGATAAAGTTGGTCGCTAGTGTTGTTTGAATCTTTTATATCCTTACTGATTTTCTGTCAGCTTTAGCTAGCATTTTTGAGAGACAGATTACAATATTCAAGTATAATAGTGGATTTATTTTTTTCCATGAGATGACACTTTCCTGATTTAGTGTGTGCCTGTCATTCTGATTGGATGCTAGGCATTCTGGGTGTTGCCTTGTAGGCTCCTGCATATTTTTGCATTTCTGTAAATGTTCTTGAGCTTTATTCTGAGGCACAGTTAAGCTCCTGGCAAACAGTTTGATCCTTTTGAGTCTTGCTCTTAAGATGTTTTGGGCAGCACTGCAGTAGTGTTCAATCCAGGGATAATTCTCCTCTACTGGGGCAGCCACATTGTGTTTCTACCCAGGATCCTGTGACTCATGCAGCATCCAGGCTGAGGGTAGGAAAGGGAACTGTCCCAGGCCTGTGTGAGGACCGTGCTGAGTTCTGGAGTTCTGTCAGAAGTTCTTTCCTAGGATTTACAGTTTCCTGGACACATGAGCTCATCAGGAAACAGCTGAATGTTTGCAGACAGCCCTCTGCAGCTCTCTGGAGCTCCCATAGCTCTGTCTTCTTCTTTCTTCTGTCAGGTCAAATCTGATGACCTGGAATTTCCACATTGTCTTTTGCCTCAGGCAGTTCACCATGCTCCTCTATCTGTTCCTTTTATTCCAAGCTGCAGTATGAAAATTCCCAGTAATCCCAACAGCTCAAGAGGGAGGCTGAGGCAGGAGGATTGAAAGGTCAAAGCTAGCCTCAGCAACTTGGTGAGGCCCTAAGCAACTTAGTGACTCTGTCTCAAAATTAAGAAATAAAAAGGCCTGGGGACTTAGCTCAGTGGTTAAATGCTCCTGGATTCAATCCTGGTACAAAAAAATAAAATAAAGAAAAGAAACTCCATGGGCATTGTAGGGGTTACTCCATCTGTCTCCTACATGTTCTCTATTGTCTGAGTTCTTAGAAGTCATCTTTCCTAAACTTGGTTGTTTCAAGGGACATTTCTTCAGTTCCCCTTCTAAGAAGGGCAGAAGCCATGTCCTTGTGGAGGTATGCATGCAAGCATCCTGGGCTCCTTCCGGATCTCGTCTTCACCTGTTGACAGGGACTCAAGACTAATAGGAAGCAGCTGGTATCTGTGCATACATTTTTGAAGCCAATTTTCTATTTTTTAAAAAAGCATTAAGTAAAATTAAGCAATACAATTTTGTGCACCTATTTACATGCACTTGTTTTGGCACACTTAAGCTAGAAAGCACAGCCATAAAGAAATAACCTTGTGAGGTGCAGTGGCAGGCAGATCTGTCCAGGGCACTGCTGAAGACCTGCTATTAAACATTAGTACGGCTGCCTCCTTTTTCATTAAAATTAATATCAAGATAAGATTTTACATAGCCTAATGCCTCATCTTCTCACCTACTCACCCTGCTCTGGGGTCCCCATATCTGACTTTGAAAGACTGCTTTGGATAAATCCAGACTGAAGCCTTTTTCTCTCCATCAGATTCCTCATACTTACTAATACATGGCTGATGGTATCATGGGAGAGGAAATAAGAGGCTCCACAGATCCAATGGTACTGCTTCCATATTTTATTGGTGTTATTCCAGCTGCGCTCTCCGAGACACAGAGAACTACATGTTCTGTTGTTAGATCTGCTAAGATACGGAGACGGAGATGAGGTTGGTCCAGCTTTTACTTCTGAATAGAACATGGAACCACCCCCATTTCACTGAGTGAAGAGTGGAATTGCTCCATACGATTTTTTTTTTTCTTTACTGCTTCCAATTTTGAAAGATCAGGATGGCAGACTATAGTATGCACTTGTATTCTGGGTTCTTTCCTTGATCCAGGACTGAATTCAATCTCCTCACAAAAGCACTGCCATGTAACTGGGATATTTTTTTCTCTGTCATTTAGAAATGTGTTTCAGGACCTTTAAAGCAAGTATTAATCATGTTAATATAACCGTATTTCTACCCAAATCATTTCCTACAACTTAAAAGGAACAGTGCAGGCTAAGCAGAGCCGAATGCCTGTGCTCATTTCTTTTCCATAAATTCATGTGGGAACAGTAATAGTAGGAGAGCCCGGTTTAATCTTCATCTCCCAGAATCACTAATGCTTAAGTTCCTATTTTTGGACCCCAATTTTCACCAAGTGGTTAGCTCTACTCGTCGGCCTCATCTGTTCCCAAGTTGAATTAATGAAGCCTCGGTAATGGGAAGTGGACTCCAATAACTATGATTTCTCATTTTCCATCCACTTACAGTTAATGGAAAGTGTCCCACAGTGGTGCTTTTAATTGTGTCTGGACTGAGGGGGTGTCAGTACTCAGGAGGCGGATGCAGTTATGCAGGTATCATGTGAAAAGACTGAAAGGTAGCTCACGTACACTTAAATATACAGACTCTGGGTGTTCAGTTTGATGAATTTTGACAGTTGTAAGCCCTATTAACCTCACCCAAAATACACAATATTTCCATCTTACCAGAAGGTTCCACATGCCCCCTCCTGGTCTGTCCCACACAATGTCCTCAACAACTACAGTCTTATCTTTTATCACCGTAGCTTAGTTTCCACCGCATCATGTTACTCAAGTTTAGTCATTCAGTGCAGATACTCTTGCAGGATTTACCTATGCTGTGTGTTTAAGTAGCTCACTCTTTTTTTTATTGCTATCTCTCCACTTTCTGGGCCTACACGGTCATCGTCTCTTCTTCTGTCAATGGACATACAGAATTTTTCCAGCTTTCGGTAGCTATATACTTTCACCTTCGAGTCTTTTTGTTGATGAATGCTTTCATTCTTTTGCAGGTAGATGCACTGCAATGGAATTGCTGATCATTTGCTCTTGTGACGAGTCTCTAATTTGAACCTGCTCAGTGAGGCAGCTTGTCTCTGCTCCAGGCAGTGTCACTGGGGCGCCTGGGAACCAAAAACCTGGAAGACTGGCTCCCTTTGTGTCTGGTGGTTGATGCTGCTGATGGTCAGTGCCTCAGCTGGGTGCTCATCCGGACTATGTGTACATAAGGCCTCGCCTCAGGGATGCTTGGCTTTCTCCCGGAACGACACCTTGGTCCTGCTAGCAAGCATCCCAGGAGTGCAAGGCAGGAGTGAGTGACATTTTTAGTGAACTACTCAAAAGTCACAAAGTATCATTACTGTCATTCCTCATTGGTTTAATCAACCATAAAATTTCATTTAGGTTCAAGGGCGGGGAGGGTGGCTGCAGTTTGATGTTGACATCTTGTCCTCCAAGGTGATGGTGATAGGAGGTGGAGTTTTTGGGGAAGTGATTAGGTCGTGAGGGCAGACTTCAAAATTGGGAATAGTGTCCTTTTAAATGGGACCCCCAGGGTGGTTCTCCCCTTCTGTCATGTGGGGTCACAAACAGGAGGCATCATCTATGAGGAAGCAGCCCTCACCAGACCTGAATCTGCTGCCGCTCTGGTTGTGAACTCCCAGCCTCCAGAGTGGTGAACAATAACTTTTTATTGCTTATAAGTTACCCCGTCTAAGGTATTTTGTCATTGAACTAAAAGAAAATGATAAGACTCAGGCCCCCATGCAATGTTTTCAACATCAATTTTCAGTAATAACACCTGTAATGTAATTTACTTTTCCATCTATCTTTGGAAAATGCAGCGTTCCGCAGAGGTCCAGTAGCTAGCTCTCTTGGCTCTCATTTAAAAGGTGATATATGTCGTAAACCTCCAAAATACTTCTATCCTTCATCCCAGTCATCTCCTTGGATGTTATCCTGAGGAAATTATGGCAAAACACTGAGAGGTTTGTTTACCAAGAGACTTGTTGCCTCGTTATTAACAGTGGAAATCATTAGAATTCAATTAGAAAGTATTTAAGTGCAAATGCAGTGTTGTTTCATGTTCTGTTTTGAAAATATTCCCACGACATCTTTGACACTTTTCCTTAAAAGAGATGAAAACTAACTCCCCTCTCCTTGGGTTTGGGGTGGGACTCATAAGTCTCTTGTACATAAAAATTACAGGGCGGGATGGCATATGCCTTAGTTCATCCAAGCTACCGAGGCCCCGCTTTCTCCTAGGTCTCCCCTTCACAGGACTCAGCACTATGTTCTAAGGAGAGGTTTGCGTGGTGGGGACTTGAGCCCTCCGATCAACAGCTACGTGAGGGGGTCGTCTTGGAAGTGGATCCTCCAGCCTTGGTCAAGCCTTCTGACGACTGTGGACCCTCTCGCCTTCTTGACGGTGGCCTTGCAGGGGAGTCTGAGCCAGAACCACTGCTGAGCCCTGGTCTCAGAAACTCCACAAGACCGTAAATGCTTCTGATCTCAAGCATCTACGTTTGGGGAGTGATTTGTGGCAGAGCAATAGCTAACTAACACCTTTTACAACTTTCTGTTTAGCAGAATGCCATGGGGCTATTCAAACAACTTGTAAGACTGGTCTATGTTGTGGACATAGACTCACAACGTCAGCAACGCGTGCTGATCCACCGAGCAGAAGCAGTATGATCTCAATTTCTTTTAAAATTATGAATCTGTACAAAGAGAGATTAAAGGAAAAGAGAATTTACAACTTGATAGATTATTCAGTGGTAAAGAATTGAGTCTTTATCACTTGTTCTGAGGCTGAATCCCACTTACTAGTTATGTAACCACATGATGGTTGTTTAACCAGTTATTTAGGTCTCTAGTCCTCAGTTCACTCATCTGTATAATGGATAATCTATATCTGTATAATCTATTTCATGAAGCTTAAGGAGAAGTAATATTTATGGAGTACTTAGTTCCCAAATTGTAGTAAGAGCTTAAAGTCATGTTAGTTAATTTTTACTATATCACCATCATTGTAATACTTTTCTGCAATTCATGAATGTTCACAAATAGATTAACAATACTTTTAAGATTACTCCTTTAAGATATGTTTTGCAGTACTCCTTTTTGTGTTTCTCTGATGACGCTTCAGCACACTGCCAACAAACATCATACTCCTGAGCATTTATCTCTGAAGTCTGTGCAGCAGAGAACAAAGTGGCAACCATTTAAAAAATTACTGACATAGGGGCTGGGGTTATGGCGCAGTGGTAGCGTGCTCGCCTAGCACGCGGGAGGCACTGGGTTCGATCCTCAGCACCACATAAAAATAAAATAAAGATATTCTGTCCACCTACAACTAAAAAATAAATATTTAAAAAAAATGACTGACATAGATGCCAGAATTCCACAAAATTTTCATCCAAGAAGTAATACTTTAAAAGTAAAATCTATGTGGCATCTTGGAAAAGCATAGCAACTGGCAAACTTAAATAAAATTAATGAACCTGCAAACAAGCACAGTTTTAATGTCCCTTAATTTACAAAGATTGGGGAGAAATATAAGAGGCCCCCACCCCCATTTATTCAGTAGGCTAGGTAACTACCCTTTTCGCTGGGAGCCCAACTTTCCAAGATGAACAAGATTCTGTTCATGCACATCTCCCAGCGCCTTCAGCTCTCTCTGCAAGAGGTGAATACACAGCCTCAGGAGTGCTGGCTTGAGTGAGACATCTTGAATTCTGTCCCTCTTCACGGCTTGTGACCATCTGCTCCTTCCCCTCTTGGCATATAGTACTAGAGGCCCGAAGAGCACAGAAACTCAAACTACCAGGGCTGGATGGGTCTTTGCTATCCTTAAACCCAAGTCCTGGATTTACTAGTGAGAAGCAAGCAAGTGAGGCCCGCAGCTGGCTTGTGAGCCATGGACACGTCAGAGTGGTCTCGCTGTGCAGCTCAGCCCCATATGCTGCCTGGAGAGCAAAGCACAGAGGCTGCTTCTGGAAACTGTACAGAAATGGTCAGCAAGTCTCTGGGCTGGGGGCCACTTGTGTAACCAAGACCCCCTCCACAAAGACTGCATCGGATCCAGTGCACTTTGCCTGAGTGTGTTTATAATCTTACATTAGACTTTGACTTAAAAAAAAATCCTTCCATGTGAAGGACACCCATGGCATCAATATTGTCATATAAAAGGACATATTATCAAGGACATATTGCTATTTGCTTTTTAATTAGACTAAGAGGGATCAAGAATTTGGGGAACACACAAACCTCCTAACTCTAAAAATTCACCTTTCTTTAATTGTGTTTGAAATTAAATGTCATGCACAAACCCAAAAGAAGTCTCATCTAATAGATGTAGAGATGCCCTACTTCTATTCCTAAGGGAAAAGAATTTTAGAAATGTCATTTCCAAAATAAATGAATAAATAAAGTAAGCAGGGAGCTGCATAGGGTAAGTATGGCCACCTGAGGGACTGCACGTGTGGACACGCCTTCTCCTGAGTGCAGCCGAGCGTGGCCTGAGTGTCCTGGGAATGCACTTAATCCAATGCCCAGCAATGCTGAGATGGGATGGAATTGCTTCTTGTGCACCAGAGAAGTGTGGAATTCCAAACAGATCTTCTCAGGTATGTGCTCATTTAAATTTATAAGTGCTTCATCTTTTTTTATTTTTAATTTTAGTCTGCTAAATTCAAATCTCTATGCTGAAATCAAGACTCTGCATTGACCACTCTTTCATAATATTCTATTCTAGTAAGCCTTTCAAAACTCAAAATATCAGCATGTGGATTTGCTACTCTGAGTTTTAGTGACTAGTACTAGTGACTATGTCTTAATGCTGTTGTCTTGGTCCCACTTAATCCATTGGCTATTATAGTGCTTTTCAGGGAATTGGTTACAAACTGTAATGCTAGGAATTTATTTTTTCTGAATAACATGCATATATTCTTGCAAATATTTCCAAGGTTATTTACTGGGATTTGCATCATGTTACAAAATTCTTTCCATGAACCAGGCTGTAACTAATCTTCCCTAGACATCTACAAGCTATCTTTGTATATGCTTATCTATTTTCAATTTCCTTCCAGTGATATTTGTTTTTGACTTCCCATTTAAAGTGAAATGTAGCAAGCCTTCAGAGTCATTGGAATTCCACACCAGAACCTGTGTTCCCGTCCTGAGGAGCTGTTAAATCCTCCATTCAGCCTTTCCCCTCTGCCTCTTCCATGCACAGTGAAGGGTCAGCCAAGGATGTGAAGGGTGTCAGTAGAGAGGATAGGGATATCACCACCATCTCCCCCTCCTCATCGTGTCTCCCCATCATTTGTCCTGAGCTCCATCCTCTGACTATCAACTCAATATGACTGAGGATTGCTACTTGGGTCACTCTGACATGACAAAGAAATGAGAAAAATTCTTAGAGGAAAGGTCACATGAGTGGACTTCACCAGGTGTGATTTTCTTCTTTCAATGGCCAAACTGCTTCTGGCTTATGCCAGCTTTTATTCCCTTTCCCATGCCTTCAAAAGGTTTATAAATTTTTGTTGCAAAATCATAATTGTTAGCACTAGAGTTAGTCCAATACAAAACATTTCTCTATTACTAGAAAACATACCTTAATACAATTGCTATAACAGTTCTGCATGAAAGAATAACAATTCTACTGATATAAAAAGATGATCTTTTCTCATATTCATGGTGGTTATGTTCTATGAAATCATCACAGATACTGAATTAATGGATTCCTAACCATTTTTCCCCAGGCTAAGTAGTTAGGTTTCTGTGAGCTGACATTTTCATCAATGAATCAATACCTAACTTTGCATTTTCCTGTGTTTTTGATTCTTATTTATTTTGTATCGTGGATTCATTAATATTGAGCTTACAGTCAGGAGCCCTTTAGCTCATGCTTCATTGAAGCTCATCCATTTTGTGCATTTTCTCCATGAGGCACTAGATAGCCTTCTTGTGCTTGGGACTGCTGGATAGCACCTCAGCATGTGTTTGGGAGGCCATTTTCAACAAAATCACAACACAAAACACAATAATGCAAAAAAAAAATACCATTAAATTGATCATAAGAAGGAAATTTGTTTATATTAGGAAACTGAAGAGAGCTAAAATAAAAAGAGAGAACGTCCTCTTGTTCAAATGTGCTGGTGCTGTCTATGTACATGGAATGAGTTAAATCTTTTGACCAGCAAGGTAATCCAAGTATCAATTTGGGGTTGTAAGTAAATTTTAATGAGTTCAATTTTCCAAATCTTATATTTATCTTAGGATTTATATTTTATAGTTATTATTTTATGTTTCCTACTTATTTTTTTACACTAATTTTTTTTGTCAATACTATCTAGTGAAATTTTCCCAGGGGAAACTCCCTTTGAACATAGGGCACTTGTTATAGCTGTCAAATATTTTCATCTCTAAGAGATTTGAGATTCTCTACAACTTCAATTTTTCTCCTCATTATGTTTGTTTTCTGACCATATTATAATCAGCTGTTCTAAAGACATTGTGGAATCTCTGATATTTCTGGATCTGCTTTGATTGACTTAGTTATAACTTCGTTTGCTCATATACCTAACATTCTTCTGTGGTCAGTAACGGGATGAGTTTATTAAATTTATTTCTCATGACATCCTTGTCCCTATTCTAAACTTCAAGACTAGCTTTGAGATCAGGCTTTCTATTTCCAGTCCTTTAAACAATTCCTAAAGTAGTAGGATATTTGTTTCTTGAAGTATTATTAGAATTTTTATCTAAAATTGTCTGGGACTGGAGGGCTTTTTGTTTGGCTTGGGTTCTGTTGAATTTTTAAATACCAATTCATTTATTTACAGTTATACTTCCATATGATTTACTTCTAATTTTTAGTTATTTTTAAAATTTAATCTCCCCATCCAAGGACACTACAGTTTTCTTCTAACTTATTTTCCAACCCTATTCTTACAATTTTAATTTTTAAGACTATGAATTTATGGTTCTAAAAAACTTTTAAGCTTATCAGTTTTGCAAAATATTTTTCTGTTTTATTAAAGTTTTCCTCCAAATAACTAGGTCTTTGAATTTTTACCTCTATCCTTTTTTTATTAATTTCTTTTTGCATATTGTTAAGGCTTACTAATTTTTTTCTCTAACATTTTGAATGTAATGATAATACTAAACATTTTCTATTCCCTCCTTACTAGTGTTAGTATAATTCTAAATATCTCTATAGTTTTTTAATTTAAGAGGCAGTATTTTTGTGACTCATTTCTAGCTATAGTCTAATTTTCATTATGGGCAACAGAAGCATTCCTGTGTCTGGATGGATGGGTGTACCCGGCAAGGACTTCTGCGGGCTGCAGTGCACATCTGCTCTTCCTCCCCTCCATTCTCAGCACTGGGTATACAGGCGACTCCAGG